>CM023452.1:81066020-81277799 GCA_013339765.2 Haemaphysalis longicornis | reverse complement strand
GAGCTTATGCCGCTTTTCCATCTCCCACCGTTCCTCTGCTCCAAGGCCTGATTGCATTCAGCACTCTGAAGGACACCCCGGAAGCGGTGAAATCATGTCATAAGGGCTTTCTTTTTCGATGTTTCTCTTACTGGTCACCGTCCGTTACCCAGAATACAGTTACTGTGCAAAACCAGCAAGTCAAGGGCCCGAACGGGCAGAGGGAACCATTGATTTTTTTCATACTGGTGGTGATAATGTCAGCATGCGCGGGGATCGCGAAACGTGTTCTTTCACAGCATCGTCCCCCCACCGACGGAGGGAATGAACTCGTTGGCCTATCACCATACTCTGTTTCACGGTCACATTCACTTCCAAATATCAGCCGTTTTTCTTTTGGGGCAGCTTCATCTTTCATCGTTTTTTATACCGCCGATGGCATTTCCGTTGGACCGTTTTCTGTACGGTAAGAGACCACAAGGTGTTTGTAAAAAAAGGCTTCGCAACAAAGTGGGCGATTTGCTTCGGAGTCACTGGAAGCCATTTATGATGATTCTTGTGTAAATCATGCAGTTGAATTCATTGTCTTTTATGGGTATTGTGTGTTTGCACACCATGCGACTTTTATGTCGATTCCGAGGTCGCGTCTGTTTCGTGCGCCTAATAAAGAGCTTCTGTAGTACTCTGACTTTGCCGCATTCGTACGTTGCCCAATGTTTCATGTGCTTTCTCAGATGAACTGTCAAACGGGTACGCCAGGAAAAAAAGGTAAAATTGGTGCAGGTTACTTTTAGCAAGCACAAATGTCTTTGGCTCAGTTTTTCAGTCCTCTTTCGTTTGCCTTGCGTGCACCATTTACACTTTGAGGCAGGTCGTGATTTCTGTTCCGTAGGACTTGCTTCATGCTGAGCGCAAGTGAACGTGGCTCGCCCTCGGGTTGATCACTGTCATACGCGCCTTCTATTAGAGCTGTTTACAAATGAATTGAGGCATCTCTGTAAAAGTCCCGGCGAAGCTTCGTCAAAACTGGCTCTGTTGATAGTGGTTGTGATCAATAGGGTGGTGCCAGAACTGAATGATCTGGGCTATATGCACCAGTGCGAGTGCAATCCACAACATGACAGGCTTACGGGCATTGGATCACGCCAGCTGAAGCAAAACAGGCTGCCGTAGAGAAGGTGCCCAATCCGATACAATCGGCATACGACCGCGCTTCTCTGTTGAACGTCGCCTGAGGTCCGTCTGGCAAACACGCAAGATCACCTTGCGACAAAACTAACCCTGACTGAGTCACTCGAAGCTCTTACTGTGTAAAATAACGCCAAACTGAACCTATCAACCTTCTTGAAAACACAATTCACGCACACAGTAGCCTAGACACTATTAAATCCCTCATCGCGCCACCGGAATGAAAACAGATCACCCTTCAACATTCTCCTTGCAGTTTGCCATACGTCTCATTACAACCACTGCGTCTCAAGCTTGGACGGCTGTAGCGTGAAGTGTACCGTGCATATTTGGGTACTCCTATCCGTTGCGTCCTCGTAGGCACAGCCCATAGCATCGTATAACGCCTGAGGGATATTTGTCCGGAGCCGGTCCAGAACACCGATGGAGACGACCCATCACTATGATGAAAATAGGCCTGCGCGCTGCCAGAATGGGAAGTGTTGCACTCTAAGAGCCTTCTCCTTTCGCTCCACTAGCTGGCATCAAATTGCCATGACTGAATTTGAATCAAGCTAAGGATGAAGGTGACTGAATCAAGCTAAGGATGAAGGTTCTATTCCCGGCCGTGGCGGCCGCTTTTCGAGAAGAAAAGCGGCCGCCTAAAGAAAGTCGAAATGAAAAAAAAAAACACCCATGTCGAGATTTCGGCGCACTTTAGGGATCTCAATGTGGTCGAAACTATTTGGGAGCCATCAACCACAGCACACTTCATCGCCTGTGTAATGTCGATGCGGTAAACACTAAGTCGCAATCACGGGTTTCCATGATTCCCACAGGCTTTCCCAATATTTCTAGGAAACCTTTTAAACTCGTGATCTGCACCCGCGAAAAATGTCCTATCTTTTGTGAGGGGCTGGCATGCAGCCCATTGCCGCAGCTTTCTCTGGGACGTATCGGTTACCTTGGCATGAGAATTCAAAGCCTAAGCACTGGGACCGTGGAAAAAAAGCATTTGAATTTCTCTGCAGAAATATTTGATTTATTGACAAAGCGGAACTCGAGAGCTTCTTCTGTAAGGAAAACAAATGTAGAGAATGATTCAGAGGAAGACAACCATGCTGTTCCACGCATCCTTCCCAGTGTCGCTTCTCCGCGCGTAAACCTCTCACCCCATACCCACACCGAATGCTTTTTATAGCCACCTTCCCAGCCATATACCTCGCAATATAAGTCTTAATCACACCTTTCACCCTTCTTCATACAACGCCCCCAGAAGATACCGCCAATCTCATGGCATCCTCTACCTTATGTTTTGTGAACGCTCTTGAACATCTACGGATACACCGTTTCTTCCCCTTCCTTCAGCCTGCATGCTGGCCACCTCCTACCCAAATGGCCATCTTCAGCTGGTGAATGCGGCCACTACAGCCCCACAGCCTAGGGAATCCTAAACCTAGCAGCCCAGTAATGACCTGAGGACTACCAATAAGGCATTTCAATAACAGTACTGTTTTATGCCCAATTAAACTTCTTCCCTTCACTACGTTAGTTTTTATTACCACGAAAGCTCACACCGCTGGACTTACCACGTCTTAAATAGGCAAGTTTCGTCTTTAAAATTACGAACTCTCATAAAACGTGATTTCGTTTCAGAATAAATAAATCTATATATTATTTACAACCACACGGCTCACGTAAATGGCTATTGGACCCTCTACAAATAGCCAAATACAGCCTTTGCCCACTAAATGCGCCAAATGGCGCAAAAAATTTGTCCTATTTTGTTTTTTCTTACTAGAGACAAACTGCTTTCTACTAGAGACAGAATCCACCATCGAGCTTTTGGACTTGCTGCGCCCATCATCTTACCTAAGTTTTAGAAAGTTATGTTGAAATTTGTTAAAGCGTAAAGCCGTTTTACAGTTGTATTTGTGAATAGCTTTTAAAAATTGATACACAAATTGTAGATTTAAAAAAAAGTACTTATTAAGTGCTTTAAGATCTTGTAAATGCTTTTAAGACAATTAGGTAATAATTAACTACTACTAGCCAAATACAAAAACGCTGATTGTTGTAATTTATAGGTAACAGTCTGGCTTATATAAAATTCTTCAAAACATTTTACGAATTTTTGGGAACTTAGGCGTATTGTGATGTGTTGCTGTTAAAGGCGATTTATGGAATATCCGCGACCGAGGTTATTTTGTCAACGAACAAATGGAACCAGCTTATATGAGACACGGAGACATAGCGCAGAAACACAAGGACAGTCCATGGTCGAACAAATGCGGGGCGTTCTTTTTTATGTTTCTGCTGCTTCATGGTTCTTTTGCGCTTTTGTTTTCTTATCCATAAACATTTCCATACTACCTAAAAAAATTCAGTTGTTAGACGAGCGGCTGTGCAGTGTGCTTCTTCTGTACGTCACCGTATCTTCTACGCTGGTTTCCTCCTTGAGGTGTCTCTCCAACTCACCCAATTTGCCGCACTTCTGGAGTGAACGTTCATTCAACATTGATCGTACAATTCTGTACAAGCAACTATCAACTATCTATACAAGGCAACCACAATGACCGTGTTCACAATGGTTCGAACCTAAGAGCTACGCAAAGATCTCGCGATCCGAATAGCTGACACGCTCAAGCTGGTCAACGTGGCTATATTAGTCTGCAAGGCCTACACATTCTTAATCTCAGTGTCTAATTGCGTCGGGACATCCAGTAAGATATAATTAGGGTACTTTCTTCAGTAATAATTTATTCTGGCTGTTCCCATCTTTTATTACAACAAAATCTAATAACGGCGGTCTTGCCCGTCTTCAAGAGACCCGTTTTTCTGCAATGTTACAAATTCCGTTTGGACGGCCCCCTCTCTCTTTCAAAAGAATGAGAAATCGACCACCAATCGTATGCAGCCATAACTTGGCCGTTAGCCTTAGAGCAAATGGTTGTAATATAGAATTGTGTTTTTTCTATGAAACACGGTTTGAGCAATCTGGTTGTCCAGATGGAGTTTTCGGTTTGCATTGCCATTCAAGTGCCATCAATTTTAAAACTATTTTTAAAGCTTTGTATTGCCAAAAGGTTAAATTATTTGTTTTATAAAGTTGCTAGAAATCTTTACGTGATAATTTTTACGCTAATAATTCTTTGGCATGCTAAAACATTATGACAGTAACAGCATAAAAAAGTTTTACAACTGTGTATATTAAAAAAATAAACAACTTGCTCTAATTTTTCTTAATATTTTTTCTCCATGAGTGTAACAAAAGTTTTAAAAAAATTTTTATACTAACCGTGGGTCTTGTCCTCTTCGAAATCTGCAAGTCATCGCTTGTCACATTCATGTGGATTGATTATCTAGTAGGTTTCCCAATCACGGGCATGTGTTGAAGTGTGGTGAATACCCGGACTATTTCGAATGTTGTTACCACTGGTCGCAGCACCCTGATATGTAGTTTGTAATAAACTCTCTATTCACACCTTTGTGTTTGAGGCGATTTATTCTGTGCCTGCTTCTCGGAGAAATGTTGTTTCAACGCTGAATAATCCTGGATCGTGAAATTCCTGTCAAACGGTTTCAACTATCTATACAAGGCCAAAACTCTTAACACACCCACCGCGCTGCATCCTCAGCGCAGACAGAGCTTGCGCACAGGCGGGGTTGCACATCCAAATGAGCATACTTAGGCCTTGAACGCGCCCTAGAAAAAATAATGTCCTCGTATCTTCTTGTTCGGCTGAAATGTCGTCAAAAAAGAGGCCTTCTGCCTCCCCCTATCAAAGATTACCGCCTCTCTCCACCTCCCCGCCCAACTGTCATGCTATTCTCCCCCCTCAAGGTCCTTCGATGACAAAACACGCAGTCGTTTTCTTATACAGAATTTAATTTTTCCGCGTTGACACTCACGACGCTCTGGTTGTAAACACATTTTGTTGCGTCTGGTGCTCCAGCCAAAAGATCAAACTTCGTGAGCTAGCCTTTTTGAAGCGAAAGCTTTTATTGTAGGTCTAATGGTGCCCTGTCAAAAAAGTAGGCATTCTTCTCGAGAGACTGGGGGTCGAACGAACGATCTCATTCATGTCCTGCACACACAGCGCCTGCATAAAACCGGCTTTCCAATGCGTCAAATAGGTTACTTGCGGATACATTTAGTTCCACTACACTTCGCGTAAGTAGTGAGTTTGGCGGAATGCTTGTCTGATTGGCATTCCGTTTTTGTCACCGTGCTTCCGGTTGACAATCAGTTGTGTGTGTTTTCCTAACTTTGGACGTTTTTATGACGGTACTGGCATCAATTTCATCAGTTTTCCCATTTTTATCTGAATAATTCTAATGCCTAATTCTTAATAATTCCTTGCTGGCAATTAAAACCTGGACGAAATGCGACAGACATGACCACGTAGGCCTGTCTTTCTATTCAACAATATGGCTTGTATGCCAGGCCCTTTCTCCGAATGGATGAAAAGCCGCCACCTAATGTAAACAGTTGGCGGGAGTGTTCATTTCAGACATTGCCAACTTCACCCTGCCTAGAGGTGACGTGATGTTACGGAATAGGGTCAAAATGGCGGCAGCCATCGCTGCGGAATAGGACTAAAAGTTTCGCAGTACTTTGGTGCCGTGACGATTTTCAGCAGCGCAGTTTCGCATGACGGGTGGTTTAAAACTGCTTTATAGCGAAAGAATGGCCGTTTTCACTGCGGCCAAGTCAGCGTCCCCCTAGGATAAAAAAATTCGTATTTTCTATTTATGTTCGGCTATAAATTAAAAATTATTTGCTTGTTACAACAGCAACGTAAGAGGGCAGGACAACATTACCCATTACATAGAACCGTATGCATGAAATTTGGCCACACTCGTCCTAATAAGCTCTGCGTCACGTGATCAAAATCAACAGAAATATAACAATGATATCTAGATTTTTTATTTCATTACTGCAAAGAGTGATTATACGCTCGACGTATTTAGTGAATAGTCAGCATCAGTGCGATTCGACATTATCAGGCGTAGCTCTTCGCTGCCCTTTCCGTGTCATACAGCCAATAGTCACGGCCGTCTTTCTCTGTGATCACGTTAAAAACTTCTACCATAGCAGCAGAGAATAGCGCCTCGGCGCTGCCAACTGGGAAGGTTATAACGCAACAAAGCTTGCCCTGAAGCAGATATTTCAACTGTGTTACCAAAATTATGGAAACAGACAAATATATGCGGCAGAAACCATCACGTGATGCTCTTTAGCTCAACACCCGCCTTTCGCTCCCTTTTGGATCAGTGTTATTTGGCCGCCGTGTGGTGTTGAGAGCAATTTTAACATAACGAAAATTTTTACCCTGCCAGCCTTCGGTGCGGGAAATTTTTATAACACGTGCTAAGTGTGTTTACGCCTTTAACGTGCAATATTTGTTATCTTCTATGCGATCATTATAAAGTTAGCGTCCAATTATACTGGATGTCTTCATAGCTATACCTCTCATACGTCACCCGTTGCTTACGGTTTCCTTACGCAAAAAAATGGCGAATTCACCGTGAATTTTGGCAGCGCATAATAGCGCCCTTGAAAATCGAAAAAGGGAAACTCTTCTGAATAAGCCGTTACAGGCTTTGATCATAAGAAAGGAGTTCAATCCCCTCACCTCATCTCATAAACCGTATATGGGTGTACATTATGATGTGTTTTCTTCCTTCGCAGACAATCGTGACTTGGGTTTGCTCATATTTGCGATTTGGGTGCTTGAATGTTTTGCAATTGACTAGTCGCTGTTTCATCGCCGGTCGGCCTCCCGTCTTAGGCACTTTTTATGTCATAAAGCATTCACCTTTTTGTTAAGTTTCTGTAAGAAGGTTTCGTGATATTGTTTTATTTTAAAAGTTAAAATTTTCTCTTAGACCGCTTTCTTTCGTTTGCTCCCCCAAAATGACCAACATACCACTTTTTGATTCGACGGGCTCTACATGTGGGAATCACGTATTCATGATGGTCTTTAAATATTCTTCAAAAATCTTCCTTGCTCAAGTGGTGGCAGGATGAAGTATCCTACCATATTTGGTAGTTTGAAGGGTGTTTTGAGTATACTAGTCTTTTTAATTTTATCCTAAAAACGACATTCTTCTTTAAAACCTGGTTTGCAGAGATTTTTAAGAGCATTGGACTTTTTTGGGCATGAGATGGACACCAAGCAGACCTATGTAGCTAAGCACACATGGCGAGTCGCTACCTTTGACGCAAAAGCACAACCAAGCCTCCATGACGGTGCCGTTCGTTGTTCCTGCGACTGCAGTAGACACCAGCGGAGATGTCTTCATCTTGCTGCCAAGGGTGCAAAATACAGAAAATCCGGATAACAAGTCACAGGATAGGCGCTGACTAACCAGAAAATACTTTCAGCGGGAAACAAGAGTGTCATACAAATAATAACCATATCATCCGAGTACCAAACACAAATTTTTATATCGTACTATCCCACGCAGTAAATAAATAATGTCTAGCCACGCAATTTTCTCTTCAGGATGGCAACCTCAGCTTTGCCAACAGGCGTGGCGTGTGATCAGCATAAGTAAAACCCTTTCGCAATTTCGCGCACGCGCAGGTTCTTGTGCATGTACATTTATTTGATATCTGCATTTTGACAGGCGTGACTTTATTTCAACTCATCATTGTATTCTCTCATTTGTGTCAGGAGTCATTGTGTAAACGTTGTTTTGGGGGCCTGGATGTGCAGATGTATCTTTGCGGTTAGGAGGCGCGTCGAAAGATGATCTCGCATTTTGTCCTACTCCTGAAAGTTCCCTGTTACTGTTTTTAAATAATTGATAGCGCGAAGTAGTTGTCTGCACATTCATAAATAAAACCTACCCAGTTGTGCGTGCTACGGTTGCTTGTACAGGGTACGCAGTTGTCTTGAAGACAAATTTGCATCTTCGCTGTGCTCAGCCAATGCGGAAGACATGACAAAGGGCGCGGCCTGTCCAAAATGTTGCGGGTGTATCGTCGGATGTCGAGAAAGTGCAAGCATAAGTCGGCGCAGTTCTCCACTCTCACTCTAAAGGACACCGCTGAAGCTGTGGAATCACTTCATAAGTGCTTTCTTTCCCGACATTTCTCTTACTCATCATCCTCCGTTACCCAGAATACAGTTCTATGCAAAACCAGCAGGTCAAGGGCCGGAGCGGGCCGAGGTAACCATTGATTCTATTTAGATAAGGGTGGTGATAATGTCAGCATGTGCTAGAATCAGGAACCATCCCCTTTCACAGCATCATACCCATGCCGACGGAGGGAATGAACTAGTCTGCCGATCACTGTACTCTATTTCACTGGCACATTCACTTCCAAATATCAGCCGTTTTTCTTTTGGGGCAGCTTCATCTTTCATCCGTTTTATACCGCCGATGGCATTTTTGTTGGACAGATTTCTGTACGGTAAGAGACCACAACGTGTTTGTTAAAACAAGGTTTTGCATCAAAGTGGACGATTCGATTCAGTCATTGTAAGCCATTTATGATGATTCTTGTGCAGATCATGCAGTTGGATTCCCTGTCATTCAGGGGTCTTGTGTTTTCACAACCTGCGAGTTTTAAGGTAATTCAGATGCTGCGTCTTTTCATGCTCCTAATAAAGAGCTTCGGGAGTACCCTGAAGTTTCCGCATTCGTAGATTGCCCAATGGTTCATGTGCTTTGGCATATTAACTGCTAAACGGGTACGCCAGGGAAAATGTACGATTGATGCCGGTGACTTTTAGCATGCACAAAGGTCCTTGATTCGGTTTTTCAGTCCTCTCTTTGCCTTTGCCTTGCGTGAACTATGTATGCTTTGAGGCATGTGGTGATTTCTATTCCGTGGGACCTGCTTCAAGCTGAGCGCTGGTGAACGTGGCTCGCTCTCGGGTTGATCAATGTCATTAGCGTCTTCTTTGAGAGCTGTTTACAAGTGAATTCAGGAATCTCTGTTTGGGAAAGGCCCGTTGAAGCTTCGTCAAAACAGGCTCTATTGATAGTGGTTGTGATCAATAGGGTGATACCAGAACTGAACGATCTGGGCTATATGCACAAGAGCGAGTGCAATCCACAACATTTCAGGCTTACCGGTACTGGATTACATAGCGCACAATCGCAGCTCCAGCAAAACCGGCGCCCGTAGAGTCAGTAAACAATCCAATACGACCAGCTTACTGTGTTGTGCTCGTCGAGCCTTCTCCTGTGGCTGCGCTTGCTGTCCACAATTTTCCGTGACTGCATGTGCAGCCGAACAACTATCGTGTACGAGAATACAGATAAATGCTTGTAGAACTGCCACGGTGGCTCAGTGGCGAAGCCGTTGTGCTACTGAGGCCACGGACGACTGTTCTATTCCTGGCCGTGGCGTCCGCTTTCCTGATAGAGGCGGAAAGAAAAAGCACCCGTGTTCAAGATTTCGGTGCACTTACAGATCCCAATTGGGTCAAAATTATTCGGAAGCCATGCACTGCGGTGGGTCTCATTGCCGGTGTAACGTCGACTTCGTTAACCCCATAATCAATTGAGAAATGATCACGCTCGAACAATCTCCCATGCCTGTCTGCCAAGGCAACGAATCTGAGGGTGCGGAAGGCCAGACATAAACGCAACCGCAGCAAACATCCAAGTGAGTATATTCACAACACCATAACGGCATCTGTCCTTATGTCTTTGATGTGTCTCGCTTTCGACAAGAAAAGCGAACTCCAAAAGAAAGGCGAAACGAAAACAATTACGCCCATCTTCCCGCGAGGGAACCGTAATGTGATGCGACGCATCAGGGGGGTAGCGTTTGGACTGACGCTGGTATTGGATTTCGTCAGTCCACTCGCTAAAGGGACTGTCGCTTCCATCACGTCTTCATCGGGAGATCTTGCACGGAGGCATCGTCGTCAAGCAAAGTCAAGTCAAGTGCGAGAGCGAGCGCAGATCTGATCCGGCACCGTGCGCTTCCCCGCTTATATTCCCGCTTTTGAAAGGAGAGGAGCCGGGGGGGTGGGGCGGAGCGAGTTGCGCGCATTCGGAAACATGCGCGGACCCTGAGCAGCGAAGAGCACACGCGCAGCTGTTGGTATGATAATGAGACGGAGTGAGAGTGCGCACACATGAAAGCACCCAGAGCAGCGAAGCGCACACGTGCAACCGTTTTTATGATAATGAGATGGAGTGAGAGTGTTGCGCACAGATGTCGGTGAGAAGAACGGAGGAGAGTGGCGCATGTCCAGTGAGCATGCGGAAAACGTCGCGACAACGACGCTGGAGGGACATACTCGCGAACAAGAGATGCTTCGCATCTAGAAAAACACTCGTGTCGAGATTTCGGCGCACTTTTGGGATGTCCATGTGGTCGTAACAATTCGGGAGCAATACACTACAGCGCGCCTAATCGCGTGTGTAATGTCTACGCGGTAAACCCCATAACAAATTGAGAAATAGTCCCGCTCCAACAAATATCCATGCTTGTTTGCCACGGCGATGGCGCTCTGGGTGGGTTAAAGCAGATCCAAACGCGACCGCAGCAAATATCCCTACGAGTATATTCACAAGACCGTACCGCACCCGTCTTTATGTCATGGATGTGTCTAACGTTGCTTTAGCAGTCACAATCTCTTTCATTTTATGGCTACCCGTGAAAGGTGGTCGGTTGATGCTGAAGGTAAGAGGCAGGTCACCCTGGTGCCACAAACTCCGATGCTCGGCTCCAACCACGACTTCCCGTAGCCGAGCGGTCCTTCCAACCTCCGAAGCCGGTATTCCTCTGAATCTGTATAGTTCACGACGCCCGCATTGGAGGCGGTTGAGGCATATCACATATTTAAATAAACCCTTCGTCATCATTGAAGAGCTATCCTATTCATACTGAGAGCCTGATTACGCTTGTCTGATAGCCACGAATGTCCTCCAGATAGCAAACACCAAGTCGCAATTACGGGTTTCCATGATTCCCACAGGGTTTTGCAATTTGTCTAGGAAACGTTTTAAACTTGCTACCTGCACTCGTAAAAAATTCCTATCTTTTGTGAGGGGCTGGCATGCAGCTTATTGCAGGAGCTTTCTCTGAACCCCTGTCGGTTACCTTGGAGTGAGAAGTCAAAGCCTATGCACTGAGAGTGTGGAAATGTAGCCACCATATACATTTCTCTGCAGAAATATTTGATTTATTAAAGTGGAACTAGAGAGCTTCTCCTGTAAGGAAAACAAATGTAGATAATGAATCATAGGAAGACAACCATGCTGCTCCAAGCATCCTTTCCCGTGTCGCTAACTTCCCCTGATCACTGGACGGAGGCCCTGGGCCGCTCGGACGAAGACTGCCAGCGCCCACTGGTTACCCGAGCACAAGCCGTGGTGGCGGTCCTTCGGGCAGCCAAGGCAGCCCGGCCCCTTAGGCCGGTGGCGTCAATAAAAGTTTTATCTCTCTCTCTCTCTCCGCGCGTAAACCTCTCACCCCAAACCCCCCCCCCCCCCCCCGAATGCTTTTTATAGGCACCTCTCAAGCCATATACCTCGCAATATAATTCTTGACCACACCATTCGCCCTTCTTCATACAATGCCCCCAGCAGATACCGCCAATCTCATGGCACCCTCTACCTTATGTTTTGTGAATGCTCTTGAACATCTACGGGTACACCGTTTCTTCCCCTTCCTTCCGCCGCCATGCTAGCCACCTAGCACCCAAATATACCGTCTTCAGCTGGTGAAAGCGGCCACTTCAGCACCGCAGCCTATGGAATCCTAAACCTCGGAGCCAAGTAAAGGACTTGGTTCTATCAATAATTCATTGCAATAGTGTACTGTTTTAGGCCCAATTAAACTTGTTCCTTTCAATACCTTAGTTTTTGGTTACCACGAAAACGCACACCGCTAGAATTAACACGTCTTAAAGAGGCAAGCTTCTTCTTAAAATTACAAACTCTGAAAAAAGCAATTTTTTTTTCAGAAGCAATAAATGGATATATTATGGCAACCCCATGGCCCCCATAATATGGCCGTTGGACCCACTACAAATAGCCAAATACAGCCTTTGCGCACTAAGTTCACCAAAAGGCGCAAATAATGTTTTTTTTGCTAGAGAACAAGGGCTTTCTACTAGAGACAAAATCCCCCTTGGATCTTTTGGACCTGCTGCGCCCATCATCTGAGTTAAAGATCAGAAGGTTTTGCTGCAATTTGTTAAAGCGTAAAGCCGTTTTACAGTTGTGTTTTTGTGAAATGCTTTTAAGAACCTGAATACAAATTGTATGTCCTTAAAAAATACTAATTAGGTACTTCAGGATCTTGTAAACGCTTTTAAGGTAATTAAGTAATAATTAGATAGTACGAGTAAATACAGAAACGCTGCTTGTTGTAATTTCTAGGTAACAGTATCGCCTATATAAAATACTTCAAAACATTTTACGAATTTTTAGGGAATTTACGCGTTTTGCGATGTGTTTCTGTTAAAGGAAATTTTTTGGATATGCGCCTACCGAGGTTATTTTGTCGACGAACAAATGGAACCAGCTTCTATAAGACACGGAGACGCAGCGCAGAAACACAAGGACAGTCTATGGTCGAAGAAATGCCGGTGTTCTTTTTTATGTTTCTGCTGCTTCATCGTTCATTCGCAGTGTGCTTCTTCTGTACGTCACTGTATCTTCTATGCTGGTTACCTTCTAGAGGTGTCTTTCCAACTCACCCAATTTGCCACACTTCTGGAGAGAACTTTCATTCAAAATTGGTCGTATAATTCTGTCCAAGAAATATTAAAGGGAAGGTGAAGCGGTTGTAGAATTAAAAGAAAACTTGACTAGCAGCAAGTACACATTGAATAGTTCATGTGTACGAAATATTTTCCCAATAGGGACCGGGCAGCTGGACGGGTGGCGCCACCACTCGGCGCTCCCCTCGTCAGTGTTATGAGCCGGTGCATTGGACTACACAGCCTCCCGTTGTTTTTTTTCGTGTTTGCTTCGGTGCTTTGTATGTTTTGGTGGCGTTGTGAGCAGACATGTGAGATGAAACGAAGTCTAGACAGATGTGTTGGGTTCTTAGATGCAGTAATGACTGCGTAAACTTGTCGGACGCGTCTGAAGTTGGGTATTGGCTGCAATGGCATGAGCGTTTTTTGCCGCGATCTGCGCTTGGCTCCACCCGTTCTGAGTGCGGAAAACTGCTGTTATTAGTATTATTTTCTTCTTAAATGCAATAACGGCTACGCAAACTTATTGGATGCTTGTAAGGTTGGGGAAGGGCAACATTGACACGAGCGCTTTTTGCAGTGCTCTGCGCCTGGCTCCGCGCGATCTGAATAGGAATAAAACTATTAGCAATATTAGAATTCATTTCTACCGCTTTAAATTATCTTCACTGGTTTCAATGACTACGGTTTCCACGCCAGCCTAGCGCTGGGATACCTCGATACGTGTGCTTTAAATAGAAAGGCACCTGCATACGAGATGGATTACCGAGTAGCCGTAGAAATGTTGCGGTAGTTTACACTTTCTGCAACCGTGAGCTTTGTACCTTCGGTTTTGGTGAGCGACGTGTGACAGCATGGGAGCCTGAAAGCCGAAGTGGAAATGCCACGTTTGTGGTGGTCATTTTATCAAGAGCCAAAGTTATTCACCAACTCAACAGCCCAAGCTACAAACCATCCCTCCTGCCCTTCCCGTTTTACCACCTGCGTAGAATAAAGGCTGGCACCGATAGTTAAAAAATGTGGAAGTGTTAACGTCAGCCGGTGTTTTTTAATGCTTAAGTTTTCTTTAGAGAGTACCTAAAAAAATCGTGCAATGCCTGGTGATGACACCAAAAACGCGCGATTAGTTGCCTCAAATATGGGTGCGTGAGCCCGAGTCCTCCACCACAGACACATTTCCGACACGCTGGAAAAAGTTTAGATTTGGAGAGGGGGCATGGAAGTTCAAAATCAAAAAGCAAAATCATCTACAATGATTATGATGGTTGAACACAAAGCTTTCTTCGTGCGAAATCGAATGGCAAATGGTCATAGTCAAAGACGCTGTGATCAAAAGACCAAACTGCGTGCTGGTCAAATTCGAGGCTTAACTAGTCAAAGTTTAAATCCAGAAGGCAACCAAGGAAACCCATGCGATAGAGCTTTGCGTTAAACCATCATCGTCGTTAGACGGAGGTGTGCATGATTTTTCAAGCGTAGGTGGCAGCTTGTAAACCGATCGCAGCATTCAGTTGTGAAGCTGAGTACAGGTTTCGGGCACCCTCCTGTCTTGCGTCCTTCAGCCATGCAGGAATTGGTTTTTTAAAAACCATTTAACAACTAGCCAGCAACCATTTGCAGTTCTTGTAAAGCAATGCTTCTCCACGACAAGGAATAAAGTTCTACATCATGCGGTATTTATTCTATCAACAATTTTTGATGACTGTAGTAAGAGCATTTCTGTGAAATTAAACACGTTTCAGCCGTAGGTAATGAAGTTACGGAAGCGTCGTCCGTCGCAATTTCTGTTTTGAGGTAAATCTTCGAAGACACCCCCCAACTTTGTCTTTCGCTTGTGCACGACGTCGACGCCGTTTCGTCATCAACTGCCAAAGGCCAGCGCCGCAGCATTCCTAGATCGGTTGCACACACCGTCTTTGTGGGAGCATTTAGCGGCAATATACTCCTCCATTCGCGAAACTGCATGCAGGCATGAAAAAAATTGCATGAAGCAACGAACTTTCACTTCCAGCTTACTTCCAGATTGGCGAATTGAGCGTCGTCTGCTATTTGTAAATACTGAGTATGGGCGTAAATAACACACATGGCATGCCTGGTAAACGTCACATCCACGCTCAAGATTTACCGATCTAAAAAATGCACGTGGGGTTACGTACGCTTTGCAAGCTGCACCGCAGAAAAACGACAGAAAGACATGCACAACTTCGCTGCGCTGACCGCCACCGGCATTCCACTGACGAGCGGTTCGCCACGGTCGGCGCTGTTCGCTGAAACGACGGTGGTGCCATACAACGGCCGCCCGGTCCCTATACATGCAATAGAAGCGGCGCAATGAGCAAACAAAAGTGGCCCGATGCCCCGCCCCCATCTCGCCGCGCGATGCCGGAAGACCGAAGAGCGCGGGCGAAAACCGGCTGAAAAACGTCATAGCTGGACTTTCGGCCGGATCGGCCGCCTCGGTCATGCTTTTTTCGCCGTGTTTCCTTGTGAATAATACTTGTTGTTGTGGTTGAGAGCACTCATTTGTACAATTTTCGTGTTCAAAAAGTATGCACGAACGCCAAACGATGCATACGTTATCATGTCGTATTCCTAAGCGGAATAATGCCACGAGGGTATGCTTGATAACATACGGAAGCGACAACCGAGGTGGCTGTGCTTGATGGAAGAGAATATACTACACTACGTAAATACTTTGTAAACCGCTCCAATGCGATTTTTTTTATGCGACGGACGTGAATGTTCACATTAGATTCTTGATTTAGGAAGGATGCGGAATACTGCTGTACTTTGGCCCGGGATGTTTCGGTCCATTCCAGAAACCAAGTCACATTTGTTCAGAAAATACTTGTTTCGTTAAACGCGTCAGTTTTCTTTCCCTATGGGCTCAGGACTGTTCAAAAAAGCCATTTTTTAGCGAAAATAAAACAAGGGGCCAATCCTCATAGAAGTTCTCTCCCGGTTAAGAGGTAAACAGTATTCCTACAAAGTAAAAGAACCAAGACAACCAGATTACGTATTTTGCAAGTATACATGTCATGATAAGTTGTTGTTTGTCTGGAAATAAAAAAAACACCACTCCGAACCACCACCGTGCCATAATATTTATTGACTGCGGGGGCCTAATTTTTTGCCCAAGATTCCGTGTGGCTGCATATTATAACCTGGCAAGCACTTTTTGTCACTGAACTTCAAGTGTGTTCCAGTGATAGTCGGTGATATATATAATGATGATAATATAAAAATTAGGAGCGAAGAGTAAATATACGGGCTCTGTCCGACTGGCGCGGTAAATGCTTAAATCTAGATATGCTGAAACAGGCCAACGATTCATATTCACGAACGTTTGGTGATTGTTACCTAAAGTAACGTAACTACAACGTAACGTAACTGCCTTGTCCGACTGGTCTGTTAATTATAACGAGGTGGTCGTAATATTGTAGCAGAATGCGCAACACACAAGCGAAAATGAAGCCCTACTACAGCCAATAATGCTGAGCAGGCACTAGTATGCTGCAGTGTTTTCAGAATAAATGCATGTGAAGCAGTAAGACGCCACTCATCGAAGTGCAGCTAGCAATCGCGGAGGCGCCGTAGCGCCGCTGCCGAAATGGCGCGCGCGTGTGAGTCTGTGTACGGGATGAGTAACGGGGCTGGTGTGGGCGACAACGAACAAAGGACATGCGGAAGCAGAGTCTTCTGGGTTGATGCGTTTATCGGCAAGATGTGTCTCGCATATACGTTTACAGCGCATGAACGCTTTTTTTTGGCGCAGTGCACGTACGTGCTTTTCGCTGGTAGATTGTTTATAAAACGCCCATTAATCTTCGGCATAAATGGTTTGTGATATAATAGAAGCAGTTAAGGCAGTACCTAATATTAACACAAGGTATAAAATCCCCCTATGCTGGTTGCCTAATTCAAACATATTTTGATGGAACCCACTAGTCGACGTCACAGTCACTGCTTTGGGGTTCTCTGTCGTGTAAAGCAAATTGAAGCTCCAAGATAATTGAACCAACAGCACGGGAAATTATAAAACAAACTTCCAGTCATGTGCGAAAATTAAACTGCAAGCTAAATTGCCGCAAAGGCAACCGTGCGATCGTTCGCAATGCTTCCGACAACTCGCGTGGGCGAAGGGTGTCCTCCTTTGACGTCAAGACGGGCGCAACCAATCAGGGGCGTCAAAAGACGAAAAGCGCGCGTCTTTCAAACGGTGCAGTGCTTTTTGCAAGATAAATGCCACTTGGACTCATGTACGATAAATTTCAATGTGATATTCGGAAACAGCGCGCAAGAAACAATAGAACTGTTAATCTAACTCAATTTTTTCGGAAAGCGCTTCAGCTTCCCTTTAACCTTCTATACAAGGCAACCACATTGACCGCGTTCACATGGTTGAAAGCTAAGCGCAACGCACAGATCTCGCGAGCCGGATAGCTGACACACTCAAGCTGGTCAACGTGGCTACCTTAGTCGGCTAGGCCTATGTAATCTTAATTTCAGTGTCCTCTAATTGCATCGTGACGACCGGTAAACCTAATTATGGTACTTTCCTTCCCTATAAAATTTGTTCTCGTGGCTCCCCCACTTTTTATTACAACGAAATCTGATTACGACGGTCTTGCCACGTCTTCAAGAGACAGGTTTTTCTGCAATGTTGCAAATTCCCATAACACGCCCTCTCTGTAAAACGAAGTGAGAAATGCGCCCCCATTTGTATGCAACACATAACTTAGGCCATACGCCGTAGAGCAAATAGTGTGTTTTTTCTAGGGACCCGGTTTAAGCAGTCTGTTTTCCGACACGGAGTTTCGGTTTGTATCCTCCTTGAAAAGCCAGTAATTTTAACACTCTTTTTATAGCTTCTTTGATGTCAAAATTTTAAATGATTTGTTTTTTGAAGGGGCCAGAAATATTTACATGCATATTTTTTACTAATACTTCTGCGGCATCTTGACACAGTAATAAAATTGTATAAAAAAATGTCACAACTGCAAAAATGTTTAAAAATAAACTAGATCTTGCTCTCATTTTGTTTATAGTTTTCCTCAATAAACCACAACAAATTTTCTTAACAAAGCTCGTTCATAACCGATCTTATTTGTGCCTACGAAATCTGTATTTGATAGCCCGTGGCATTCATGTGGATTGATTCTCTAGTAGGTTGTTTCCCAATCACATTCATCTGTTGAAGTGGGGTGAATGCCCGCACTATTTTAAATGTTATCACTCTTCGCTGCGCCCTGACATGTAGTTTGTAATAAACGTTTATTCACACCTTCGTTGTTTGAGGCGATTTATTCAGAGCCTGCTTTCTCAGAGAGACATTGGTTCAACGCTGCATAATCCTGGATCGTGAAATTCTTGTCAGGGGGTCTCAACTATGCTTACACAGCCAAAACTCCTAACTCGCCCACCACGCTGCATCCTCAGCGCACAGAGCTCGTGCACAGGCGGGATTGCACATTCAAATAAGTATAATTAGTCCTTGAATTCCTTTAGTCAACCAGGGATAGTGTGCTCCTTTTTTTTAAATAACACGCGCCAGAAAAAAACATAATGTCCTCATATATGCTTGTTCAGCTAAAATATCGTAAAAAGAAGAGTCTTCTGCCTCCCCTCCCACTTAACCGCCTCTCCCTTCTCCCCGCCCAACTCTCATGCTTTTCCCCCCTCTCAAGGTCTTTCGATGACAAACACTCAGGGGTTTTCCTACACCGAATTCAATTAAAGCGGATAGTTGGGCGAATTCGTTCCTGCTGACTAATGAACGCATACTTCTGCCGAACTTTGGCACAGGCCGAAGAAAAAAAAGACGAGACACGCGCTAGACTTTAACTTAGTATATGCAAAAGGAACAGGAAAACGCGCATATAAGTACAGGATTCGAAAAAACAAAAACAAACAAGAACATGATTCCGCAAAAATGAAACAGCGCAGTGTTTTCACTCGCTCTTATCACTTTTGCATTGATGCAAAAACAACGCCTGGTCACATTACCAGACATGATCTTCACCGACACGTGTGCACACCAGTCGCCGATTGTGCATGATCATGGGACACCCCCTCTTATACCACAAAGTGGATTTCACTTGTTGGAAGTGACGAAAATGGGGCACTGACGCAGTTCTCGCCCTGCCTGTTAATCACAAAAGCCTCGAAAACTTCCCTATCCGTTTTAGAACGACTTTCAAAGAAGACGCTCGTCTGCATGAATTCGAGCGTGCGCACTCAGCATGATGACTCAGCATGGTCAGCATGATGACCGAGGGAGGATGGTTGCGAATGTGCTCCTTATTTGCGATCGCTGAGTGTGAAGAGGGTCTGAAGTTCACCCACGAGATGCCGGAATCTGGTGTTCTGCAGTTTTTGACGTGCGCCTGCTTTTTGGCGATGGTCAGCCGTGTTGGCGGTATGCTCCCCGTCGCCAAAAAGGCATCCCCCCACACCGGTCGGCTTACTCGAAGCTCGTGAAGCGGGGAACAGCAAAGAATGCTATTAAGGCGGCACTCACCAGGTCCTGCCCACACAAAATGCAGGCAAGCTTGCTGCAGCAAGCTGAAAGATTGCAAATGGCGGGCTACCCATCAGAAAATGGTGGTTTCTGGGGCGGAGAGCCATTTGAAGGAGGTGAAGAGCGATGAAGCACCAGGTGTGGATGGCCTGAGAGAGAGGACCCCTGTCATGGCTGTGCCATACGTGCACCAGGTGTCCCACCGCCTGAAGATGGTCGGTTGCAAATGTGGTGTGCAGGTGGTTTTCTCGTCTCCAGAGAAGCTTTGCAAGATGGTGCGAAAGGTGAATGAGCCATGCAATGAACCCTGCTGCGTCACAAAACATGCAACAACGTTTGTAGAGTGCGCGACGGGTGTGGTTTATCGGATTCCTTTGGACTGCAAACGGTGCTACGTTGGTCAAACAGGCAGGTGCATCAAAGATAGGCTGAGGGAGCATCGCGCCGCTGTAAGTGCGCAGATGGGAGCTGGCCACCTTGCTGACCATTGCTGTAGGTGCGGGTGCACGCCCGAATTCATGCAGACGAGAGTCTTGTTTAGAAGTCGTTCTAAAACTATTAGAGACGTTTTCGGGGCTTTTGTGATTTACAGGAGGGCGAGAACTGCGTCAGTGCCCCATCTTTGGCACTTTAAACAAGTGAAATCCACTTTTTGGTAAGAGAGGGGGTGTTCCATGATCATGAGCAATCGGCGACTGGTGTGCACACGTGTCGATGAAGATCATGTCCGGTAATGTGACCAGCCGTTGTTTGTTCATCAATGCAAAAGTGATCAGCACGAGTCAAAACATTACACTGTTTTACTTTTGGGGAATCATGTGCTGGTTTGTTTTTATTTTTTTGAATCATGTACATATGTGCGTGTTCCCCTGTTCCTTTTGCATAAACAAAGTTGAAGTCTAGCGCGTGTTTCGTCTTTTCTTTCTTCGTCCTGTGCTAAAGTTCGCTAGAAGGATGAGTTCATTAGTCACCGAATTCAATCTTTCCGCGTTGACACTCACGCCGCTCTTGTTGTAAACACATTTTGTTGCGTCGGGCGCTCCAGCCACAAGATGAAACTTCGTGAGCGAGCCTTTTTGGAAGTGAAAGCTTACTTGGCAGGTTTATTTGTGTCCTGTCCAAAAATGTAACGCATTCCTCCGAAGACTCGTTAGTCGAGGGAACGCCCTCAAAACATCTCTGGACGCACAGCGACTGCGTAAAACCGGGCTTCCATTGCGTGAAATAGGTTACTTGAGGCAATATTCTAGTTCCACAACACTTCATGTAAACAGTGAATTCGCCCCAATGTTTGTCTGATTGGCATTCAGGGTTTGTCACGTGCGTCCGGTTGAGTAATGGTTGTGTGTGTTTTTTTTGTTATCGTGACGTTTTATGAGGGTAGTGGCATCATTTAAAACAGTTTGCGATATTTATCTGATTACGTATCATTCTTAATTTTTAAGTATTCCTGGCTGGCAATGAAAAACTAGACGTCATCCGCATACATGACCACGTAGGCATGCCTGTCTATTCAACTATACGGCTTGTATGTCCCGCCCTTTCTGTTATTGGATGAAAAGCAATGACTTAATTTAAACAGTTTGCGGGATTGTTCGCATCAGACATTGCAATTTCACCCTGCCCCAAAGTGACGTGATGTTACGACACAGCCTAACAATGGCGGCTTTTTCACCGTGAAATAGGGCAAAAAGTTTCCCAAAACTTTGGCGCCGTGTCTGTTTGCAGCAACGCAGTTTGGGATGACAGGCGGTTTAAAACTGTTTTCTAGCAAAAGAATGGCCGTTTTAACTGCTTCCTAGTCATCGTTAGCATACCATAAAATACCCTCCAGTGTCTTCTATTTATGTTTGGCTGTAAATTAAAAATTTTGTTTGTTATAACAGCAACGTAAGAGGGCAGAACAAGTTTCCCCATTACATCGAACCCTACGCGTGGGGATTCGGCCACACTCGTCCTATTACGCTTCTGCGTTACCTGATTAAAATAACGGAAATATAACAAAGAAATGTGGATTTTTTATTTCATTACTGTGGTGATTGAGTAAGAGCTTGACGAATTACTGAATATCCAGCATAAGTGCGCTTAGGCGTGATAGGCGACGCGCTTCGCTGCCCTTTCCGTGTCATACAACCGATCGTCACGGCCAACTTTCTCTGTGATCACGTTAAAAACTTGTAACATAGCAGCAGACAATAGCGCGGCGGCGCTGACAGCTGGGAAGACGATAACGCAACAAAGCTTGCGCTGAAGCAGAGAACTCCACTATGTTACTAAAAGCGATGGAAACAGATACATAAATGCGTCAGAAAAGACCGCGTGAGGTTCTTTCGCTTAACACCCGCCTTTCGCTCGCTTTTGGATCAATGGTTTTTGACCGCCGTGTGGTGTTAAGGGCAATATTAACCTAACGAAATGTTTTTACCCTGCCAGTCTCAGCTGCCGTAAATTTTAATAACACGTGCTAAGTGGTTTTAAACCTTTAAAGCGCAATATTCGGCAGCTTGTTTGTGATCATTAGAAGCTTAGCGTCCAATTACACTGGATATCGTCATAGCCATATCTGTCATACGTAACCCATTGCTTATGGTTTGCTTACGCAAAAAACACGGTGAATTCACCATGAATTTAGGCAGCGGATAATAGCGTCCTTGAAAATCGAGAAAAAGAAACTCTTCTACATAAGACAGTACACGCTTCCAATATAAGAAAGGGGTTCAATCATCTCACCTCATCTCATACACCCGTATCAGTGTACATTTGGAAGTATTTTCTTCTTTCGCAGACGAACGTCAGATGGGTTTCCTTCTTTTTTGCTATTTTGGTGTTTGAATGTTTGACAATTCATTGGACGCTATTTCATTAAAGGTTCGCCTCACTTCTTAGGCCGTTTTTATGTCAGAAAGCATTCACGCTTTTCTCAATGTTTTGTAAGGAGGTATGGAAATATTGTTTGTATTTTAAGGTTAAAATTTTGCGGTGAGGACGCTTTCTTTCATTTGCTCCCCCAAAATGGGCCACATGACACTTCGTGATTTAACGGGCTATGCATGCATCAATCATGTATTCATGATGTAATTTAAATAATCCTAAAAATTCCTCCTTTTTCCTGTGTTGGCAGTATTAGGTATTCTACCTTATTTGGTAGTTTGGAAGATGCTTTGCGTGAATGAGTGTTTTTAATTTTTATCCCAAAAGCGACATTCTTGTTTAAAATATGGTTTGCAGAGCATTTAAGGAGCATCACCTTTTTGGGGGATGCGAAAAACACCAAGCAAACCGATGTAGCTAGCACCAATTTCGAGGAAGCGCAACCTTTGACGCGAAAACAGAACTATTCCTCCATGACGGTAGCGTGCGTTTTTCCTGCGACTGCAGTAGCTGACTAGCTGACTACCTGAGATATTTTCATGTTGCTGCCAGTGGTGCAAAATACACAAAATCTGGAGAATGACTCACAGGGTAGGCGCTGACTAATCGGAAAATATTTTCAGCCGGAAACAACAGTGTTATACCAATAATAACCACACCGTGCAAGTACCCAACACAAATGGTTCAATTGTACTATCCCACCCAGTAAATCCTGTCTAGACACACAATTTTTTCTCCAGAAGGGCAACCTCAGTTCGCCAACAGGCGTGGCGTGTGATCAGATTATAAAACACTTTCGCGATCTCGTGCACGCGCTGGTTCCTGTGCCTGTACATTCCTCGTGAAGCATTACGCTTCTGTAATTTATTGTTCAAAGATCTGCCGTAGGGCTTGTATAAACATGGCCGAAACATAACAGCATAACGTCATCATCATCATCAGTCTCTCTACGCCCACTGCCGGGCAAAGACCTCTCCCATTATTTTCCAATTAAACCATTCCTGCGCGAACTGTGACCAATTTCATCATCGTCATCATCATCAGCAGCAGCATCATCATCACCACCACCAGCCTATCTATGCCCACTACAGGGCAAAGGCCTCTCCCATTATTCTCCAATTACCCCATTCCTGTGCTAACCGCGAGCAATTTATCCCCGCAAAATTCCTGATGTCATCTGCTCATCTAAATTTCTCCCGCCTCCTCCCCCGCTTGCTTTCTCTGGGCATCCACTCTGTTACCCTTAATGATCAACAGATGTCTTGCTTTCGCATTACACGCCCTGCCCACGTCCACTTATAAATTTCTAGTAATACGTCCTTAACACGCGATTGTTCTCTGAGCCACTCCGCTCTCTTCTTGTCCCTAACATTATACCTATCATCTTCTGTTACATAGCGCCTGGGTCGTACTCATTTTAAGTGGACCCCTCTTAGTGAGCCTCCTAGATTCTTTCCTGTAGGTGAATACCGGTAAGATGCAGCTGTCATACACTTTCTTCTTCGGGGACACTCGTAGGCTGCTATACACTTTCTGAGAATGCTTGCCGAATGTACTCCACCCGATGAAGTTCGACGGGCGGCTTCTTATACAGTTGCGTTCCCATACCAAATGTACTGCTTATTTTTTGTAATTTTCTTGAATACTTCCGCCCCGGACATCAGATCAGAAAAGGCGTTTGCGTTTGTCCTGTAGGTGCTTGCTTTATTTCTTCTCTTGCGCTTTTTGGTCCGTCTTTCACCCACCCAGAAGAAATTCTTCACATGCGCTGACCCCCCCACCTAAAGTTCGACCTGTCCTGATACCTCAAATGCTAACCTCCTGATCAATTCTAAGATACAGATTTATTTTTTTGCTATCATTCTTACCCTCCTAGACTAAGAAGTTTCGGCAATCACATCACCAGTAATTACACCCTTTGTGAAAAATGTCCCAATGCTCTCACGGTGAATAAAAATGTTCTGTACGACGTCATAAATAACAAGAAGAAATGAAGACAGAACTGAAGAGGAATGTGTTTCTGTTAGGCTGCATGAGCGCGCAGCTGCAACACACGACGTCAGGTAGGGGCTTCCAAAGGTATACTCCTACACATGTCGTTTGGCCATGTTCCCTAAAAATGGCGATTCTTTTTTTCGAATAACATTCATACACACTGATTTGCTGTGTTTCCACCTTAGCCAATATGCCAAACTTTGTAACAGGCGACTATGTTTGTGCAGTTTAGAAACGTGAAGTAGCGTGACGTAACACCGAATTGCTTTTCCACAAACTAAGGGAGCCATTCATTTGCTAATTGGGAAATCTACACCGAAATGTCAAAGTAATAAACACATCAGCATTTTTTTGCCTACTACCCCTCAAAGTGTCTGGGCATGAAGATGTCGATGTCAGATTTGTTGTAATTTCGAGGAAAACACGTAGTGAACATAAATACGATTTGTTTGTTTTTTGTGCATTACCACTACCCCATTTTGTTCTTTTGTCATCTTGCAACCAAGGTTGCATGGAGTGTTTAGAACGTCTCCCTTCAGTGGTTTGTTGATTCAAATCTATCTACAACAGCAGGCCCAAATATTTCGAGGCAAACTGCATAAACCATGCATTTGAGACACTGCATATGACAGGCTTCTATCGTGCCTGGCTGTATTGTCACTGTCTGTTTTTGGCTACTCTGTGCAAAGACGAAGCGCATCTTGCTTATGGAAACGCTAGTTTGGCTCAAACCCAATGTCCTGTTCGCTACAGTTCTGAAGGCTGCCACCAACATTAAGAAGCTGATAGGTTGAAGGTGTTTGTTTCCAATACTTAGTTATGCCTTTTTAAATCTTACTAGCACAACCAACACTTTAGAACCATCCTAACTTAAAAACCAAGAAGGAATGCGTCATGGAGTTTTTATTGTCCCCAAAAACATAAATCTTTCGAAGAATGATTGATTCAATGCCTTTTTATCCTGTTTGTGATGATGCCATTTTTAATGCGTTAATAGCCTTCTGAGCGGAAATGTTTTGTCCCAATTTCGGTTTTCTGAACTTTAATTGTAAATGTTTTTAATGTGTCCTAAACAAGAGCTTGCTTTCCTGTATTTGTGAAGCCCTCCTTAATGTACGCAAGGACATTTTGTTTTATACTATTATTGTTGATTAGTCTCCCACTGCCACAATTCTGCTTCAGCTTTTCTTGCTAATGTCTGTGAATTATCAATAGTTGGTAATATTAGCGTTATTTATTTTCGTTATTCATTCTTTCTATCTTGAGCATTCAGGGCGGCTTTTCTGCATCTTTCCCGACCTTACTCGAATGTTCCCTAAATAAGAGCTTGGTCCACTTTTGTGTGGAAGTGGAGCAGGGCAACTCTAATGCTTCGCTGCACCTTAGTAGCGCCAGTGCACCTAGCACCGACCAAGGGGGGGCCATTGTCAGGAGCAACGGAGCGGCCATGTTGCAAACTGAGCAGGGAGGTGTAATATCGCAGCAACGAGCGGCAAATCAACGAACGGCAAAGAAAGGAGGAACCAATCAAAAAGACAAGGAGAAGGAAAATAAAAAAGAAACAAAATAGAGGCGGATATAAAAATATTTGGTAACGAAAGTCCCGTGGATGGAATTCGGGACTTGTACGTCGAGATTCCAAAAAGCGGTTTAAAAATCAGTGGGTTTTGCCAAGCAGCGGGTTTGACCCACGGCTTTTCCCTACGACAGCCTCCTGCTCCTCGGGGGTTTAACCACCATGTAGAGCTGCCGTGAAGAACATTCCCCGTAGTTCTAGTGCCACGGGCCTGGTAAAACGTTTGACACCGTCACACCTTGCACCATATTCGACGCTCTCAGGAACTGGAGTGTGGGTGCGCTTGTGATCACCCTCAATGACTCCTTTTATTCGATGTCTCCAGATCCAGTTTCGCTTCGCTCATACCCGAAGCTCGATCGGCGCGCCTACAAAAATTTCGGCGGCCCACGAGCCGCCGTGGCCAGAAATACCCAAACTTCACAGTCCGCGGGCGTCTCTAAACTTGACGACTTTACCCACAGATTTTTCAACGCGTAAAAGATGCAAATGACGGCACCTAAATATTTTTCTTTCCATGAAGACCAATGTGCTGTTGTGCGCTTTAATTGTGACATTCTTCTTCACATTGCCCTTTCCAAATATATTACCATAACTTTGAGTGAAACTCAACGTGAAATATGTCTCATTTATTAGCTAGGTGGTTTAGGGGTTACGAATCCCAAAATAGTTGTCCAGGGTGGTTTCCTTTAGCTTAAATGGCAATACTTAACCAATTAGGCATTCATCTTGCTTATGCTGTACACATGCTCCAAGCAGCACTCTGGAAGTACCACTGGAGTACCTATTCTACTTGCTTGCTTCGATACTCGATGGTGGGAGGTTCTGGTGGGCGTCATTGTCAATCTCCTGCAAATTCTCAGTCACCAGAGCCCCCTTCAACTTACGTTAGCATAAGAGATAATAGTGTCCTCATGACAGGTAACAACGTCGTCATCAATACATGTGTAGTCGTCTATTGTTATGATGCCAATGCCGCACTTCTCAGCCGCCAAACAAAAGACAGTGTACACCTCAGCGCTGTCGGCATCATACTCATCTTGATTTGTGGCCAGATCCATAGAGAAACCCGCATGACTGAGGTATATAAATCGTTGCAGGATCAACTTCATCCAACGACTGGGCTGAAATTCGTATGGCGGAAAGGAGGCCTAGGATGTCCCACCGGTTCCTACAACAGGATCGAATTGGATTGTGGGTAGCGGCAGTAATAAAGCCAATATGCTTCTCTATGTTGGCTTCGTTTAACAGTGTTGCCCGAAAACAGGAGTTTGGATTGACGAGCGCAAATTAGCACTGATGTTATGAAAAAATAAATATTTTTAAAATTACTTTCTTTAAGAGACGTTTTTGTTTAGGCGCTTCCGCATAGGGGGCGTGCACTGTACCTTCGCGCCACCATACGACCGGCTCACTGATAAAAGTTTTTTGCTGGTACGCGCAATTAGGCACTGCATTTTCACTAAGAACTTTTTCCATTCCACGCGCTCTTATTCCAAGAATGGAAAAGGTTCTGTATATTAACGTTAACAGCGGGTAAATTGGGGCTACTTGGTGCTGCATGTTGAAATGTGCAATATGTGTAAATAAAGCGGTTCTTACTTGCGCATCGTCTATTTATGTCGTATTTCTAATCCCTGTTGAAAGTTTATAAGTTTGAGCTGTTTCCACTTGCAGTCGCGAACGTCAAATATTTTTTACCCACCCCTTCTTTGGTTCGCTCTCATACCTTCGAGAAATCGCCTTGCATGCTACCATGGTCACAATTAACCGGCCAGCTACCCATGGTTAACTGGGCCCGTCTGGCTTCTCCACCCCTGGCACCCCTTGCCCTGAGAACAGTTCCACTGGTTGTAGACAACCAAACCGGCCTCACAGTACAGTTTTGTTCCCGTCGCAATCTATCCTCCCGCTTTCTTCTGTTTTCATTGCTATACAACATAACACCAATGCCCCAACAATGCTTAAAGTTCTTGTCCTTCATAATATCTACAATATTATACATACAATTATAATTATCAGCTGAGATAAAGCTCCTTCTCATTAAAAAAAATTGAGAACATAATCTTCAGGTAGCGAGGTGAAGCGCAAAAAATTTTACGATTGGCCCTCCAGAAACTAGCCGAATCTTCTATGCAAGACGGAAAAAGAACGATGGCATCCAAATTGTGAGTAACTCAATTAAAATAATTATTCTTAAGCTGTCATTCAGTCTCTTTACGACTTACTCTGACAAAGAGCTACAATCGTTATGAAAGTTTCTGTTGTTTGTTTATGCAACAATATATTCGAAACGTTTTGCAGTGGACTATTCCATTTTAGTGTTTGTAGCGTGGAAATAACCCATTTATAACAAATTTTGTGTGCACCTAATTGTGATGCCACAGAAGAATGTCGCGAATATCCGTTAAAACAATATTTCAGCACATTTAAAACGTGAATTTGCATTGCCTCATTTCTCAATAAATTGGTTGATTTTGAATTTTTTTTTCATTAGGTAGGTTTTACACACTCAGTCCAACATCTGCGTAGCACGCTCGTAGCAGCTTTCCCGCTCGAAGGTTAGAAGCGAGATATTTTGTGTTCTACTGACAGGGAGGATTGCCTACGTCTCAACAGAGACTGCACGTTCGCTTCATTGATGGTTTACTAATAGAGAACCCGGGCCATCTTGCACGAGAGAGGGTATATCACAATATAGAAATACAAACCTTGAATTCCTTACTTACACTCTCGTTTAATTACGGCCCGAAAGTTTCGCAAATTGGTGTTGTTTCATCTTGAAAATTGGCGTAGAAAGACGTCGACAAAGAAAAGAAAGTCAGCAGTTCAGCTGGTAACAAATGGGAACACTAATTAAGGAACAGAAAAATATAAGGCAACCAACCGACAT
Organism: Haemaphysalis longicornis; assembly: GCA_013339765.2. Lineage (NCBI taxonomy): Eukaryota > Metazoa > Arthropoda > Arachnida > Ixodida > Ixodidae > Haemaphysalis > Haemaphysalis longicornis. The sequence continues at coordinate 81,249,114 of CM023452.1, read as the reverse complement.
AATACGACTGATTAGGAAGTAGAGTGATTATTAATAAAAAAATACTCCAGACATGAAAAATACAACCTATCAGGTATGCTGTGATGTCACCAGAGGTGTCGTGGCAGAAACGGCAACCCTGCAACTTGCAGTGAGACCGAAGCATGACTCACGCACTTCTACCCCTCCTGGCTGATTTTCCTACCTTCCATAATCTCTCTTTGCGTCCTGCCGCTGTGCCCAAACAACTCGGTGTTTTTTTTTCAAAAATAAGTCCTCACGCCTGTACCTGGCACTCTTTACAGTGTGAAGCGCGGTGTGTAAGTCCTGCCCAACAGCGAACTGTGATGTTGCCTAACCGTATGTTGAGCCATCTTCCTGTTTGCCCTAGATCGACTTGCGGCAGCTAACGGCAGGCGACACACCACTGATTGGGTACAATCGAAGAACTGCTTTGAGTGTTTTACGTAGCAGCCTCTTTTTCTGTGCTGCCCTTGCATATCGATGCGTCTGCCAATGGCAGAGCATATCTGGCCTTCATTTGTCACGGCAGAAAACAGAACGCTCACACCGTATCGGGAACCCGCTCTCTTGATGCCATGAGAGACCAAACAACATTCGGAATTTTGTCACTCTTTTTCTGTCTTCTGGGCATATCTCGAAACAACCGTGTCATTAGAGTGCTTGATGGCACGTCAGATTATTTCGCTCATGGCAACAATAGCGTCATCCGGAAACCCCGCTTCCTTGAGTCTTTTAACGTGGCAATCAAGGCCGTGCAGTACTGTCGAATGTGACCGTCTTCATGCCCGTGCTATGCTATTCTTAGGCATCAGGGAGTGTCTGAGCGATAGTCAAGAAGCGGCTTTGCTCATTTCGGACAATGTCTCCGGATATGTTGTCTTTTTTATGACACAGTCTCACATCAAAAATTTCAGCTCCCTTTTCTTTCGGCACTGCAAACTTGGAAGTAAGTCCCACCCCGTTTTTTGTAAGATATATGGGCGGCTACTTGTTAGTCCAATCCGCTAACTTTGATCTGACATGCTGACAACTGCTTGGGCTGTTTTCAATGAATAGGCTGGGATTTCGGGATGTTGCATATCTTTTTTAAAAAAGACCACATATGTTGAATGCATTCCCTGAGAACAGCGAACCCGCTTCCTCACTATCGCTGGCGGCACTACGTGCTGGTAAAAATAGCGTTGCACGGGCGTGCTTACGCTTTGCAATCGAAAACTAAAAGACACAAGTGGACGGGGTTTCGTATGGCCCTATTACAGCCACGTGCGGAAATATCAGACGTGCCACTAAGCAAGCCAATGACACGGTTGTTTCGAAACCTGCGCGGAAAAGAATGAAAAAGAGTGCCAAAACTTCCGTATGTTCATTGGCGCTCTCATAGCAGCAAAAGTGGGTTCCCGATAAGGCATATTGTTGCCTTTCTGCCGAGAAAATAGTAGGCCGGATGTGGTGTGCCACTGGCAGACGCATCGATACTCTGGGCGGCATGAAATTGGAGGCTGGCACGTGAAACACGGAGAGCAGATCGTAGCTTGTACCCAATCAGTGCTGTATTCCCTGTCCCTAGCTTGCAGCAAAGTGTACATCGGGGAAACAGGAAGTTGCCTGAAAATACGGTTACGGGAACATCGCTGTTGGCTGTTGGGCCGGCCTTACACGCACCTGGCTTCCCACTGTAAAGTGTACCACGTACAGGGGTGTAAGCATCTTTTTTTTTTAAAAAAAAGCGACTTTGATCGAGACTGAAGTGCAAGCTGTCTAGGATAGCTTCATCGTCTTGAAGACATTGGGCAAATGTCTTTTCCGTGTCAGCTCTATAAAAGTTTTTGAATGTTTCTGTGAGGCCCATTTATGTTTTTGAAGAATTCATTGGATTTTGTCAGTGATGCGGTAACTGCTAGGTGTGTAGTTACTTCGCAGATGTAAAAGGGCCGCCTCATACTTACTCCTTATTAGGGTGCATTACGAGAGTGTTTGTGTTAGCGCAATACTCTAGTTTTTGGTTGTGGAGGCCTTGCTGGGGTGTTTTCGGTGTATTTAATATTTAACAACTCTGTATACGTTGTCTTGTCGCCTTGTGCGTTTATGCAGAATGAGGTAGAGCAAGGCGTAAGGGAGCTTTATGCTGACGAGACCTTTAAAAATCCTTAAAGACCACTAAAAGTTCTGTCCCTGTACTTTCGGCTAATTCTTTACATTCCTCGGTAAGGTGCGCATTGCGGAGTTTGGGTTTCCGTTTCGGTCTTTTCTTTCAGCAGCGTGTTAGGCTACGCCTTGCCTCCAGTATTTTCGTGGATGTGCGAATTAAATATGGAGCGGTCTTCCGTGAAGCTAACCATTTTAGATGCGACGCTGAGAGGAGCATCTCTTGCCGGCGGCCCTGTCCTGCGTCCGTCGTCGTTGTCGTCCGCGTCCGCACAGCTGCTTCTCTCCTCCGGTCACCCCTTCTCCTCTCTATGATAGAGAACACTCTCGCCCAACATCTGCGGGACCGAGGCGCAGCGCACTCTCACTCCGCCGGTGGGCGGCGCTCCGCGCGGCGCGGCGCGCTGTGCGCATGTGCTGTACTCTCTCTCTCCGTGTCTCCTCTCCTTCGGGTGCATGCCGCGTTCCGGCAAATCTCTCAGTCGACGGTCGCCCGCGCTTGCGCTTGCGCTTGCTCTCGCAGTACCGACGATTGCTTAATGCGACGGTTCCTTTAATAAAGCCGCCGTCTAAGCGACATCATGCTCAAACTTATGCCCGCATCCCCTCTAGTCGAACCCGACGATGTGATTGAAACGCCATTTACGTTCACTACCCTGATTGATTTGATTGATTGTAGAGTTTAACGCGCTGACGTAACGTAGGCGATGAGGCGCGCCGTAGTGGAGGGCTCCGGATTAATTTTGACCACCTGGGGATCTTTAACGTGCGCCGAAATCTCGTACACACGGGAGTTTTTGCTTATCGCCTCATCAGAAAAGCGGCCGCCGCGGCCGGGAATCGAGCCCGCGACCTCGTGCTCAGCAGCGCACCGCCTTAGCCACTGAGCCACCGCGGCGGTTACGTTCACTACGCGTTTCACGCAATTCGACTAATCGACCCAACGGAAACACCCAATGGAACCCCCTTCAGCGTCGCATCACACCAGGGTTCCCGTGAGGGGAGGTGGGCGTAATTTGTTTTGTGTTTGCGGTCTTGGGTTAACATTGGGTTTGTCCACTCTTCAACGTCGTCGAGTGGGCGAGTCGTTGCGCTGTAACTTTATTGTTGTAAGTGTCTTACGGTCATGTAGAATATGCATCTGTAAAACACTCGCTGCCGAGTGCGTAATATTGCACCGATAGGTGGGGTTCCGAATGTGTTGTGTAACGGAGAGATTTGGGGTGTTTCCAAGTATAAACTGTTCATGTCACGCGTAGCTCTGTGCGCATCAGTTAGCATGATTAGCTGGCCTTGCTGAGCAGCGATTTGTACATCTCATTTCTTGCGTGCAAAGTGGTATCCCGAGTTTACGTTGGGGTCGTTATAGTAACCAAAAATCAAGCCTTTGGGCTGCTAACGGTGTTTTCTCGGGTACGTGTCTGGGTCCTAAAGGTGACCGCACCTGTCGTATTTATTTGAAATTATCTACGTTTATTTGAAATGATCTATTCCTGGATATATTGGCGGTTCTTGCATGGACGAGGCTGATGCAAGTGCGGCGACCTTTTATGGAAAACTTGCCTCTTTATGTTTCTTGGCAAGCTACGAGTAGATGTCCCTACAGTTGGTTGGAGTGAAGAATAGTGTGACGTTTCTTAGTGGTCAAGCGGCAATTCCACTGCCAAATTTTTGTGTTTTGGTTAGTTGGTTGGATGTATGTGTTAGTCTAGGCCCTTCTGTACTTTACGGTTTCATCTATCTGGTGTAGTTCGAGGTGCGGACATTTGAGCTTTTGGCGTTTCTTTGCTCTTTTTTTCCCGTGGCTGTGATGTCTTCATATACGTTTTGCAGTGGCAACGGAAGGCTGCTGTTAAGTCTCAATCATTTCGTCTCTCCTGATACCAATGGTGCTCATATTTCACACATGGCCGCTACGGTGTTCGCCAGGTGTTTCTCTTCAGTTCGCAAATACATATCCGTTATATTTTTTTCCAGTTGCGCTCGCCTGGCAAAACGACTGTATTTTACCAAGGAAGATATCCAGCTTTCAAGAGAACTTTCAAGGTCCCTTTTCGTTATACGGCCTGTATGGACTTGTCGCGAGGATTTTGTTGTAAAAATATTTTGCAAATCCCGCGCAGTCACGGGATTTTTAAATTCTTACCTTAAAGTCCAAGTTTTAAAAATAACGCACGCCTATGTTGTGCCTCCCTCCGCTCCCTTTAGTCTAGCTAATCTGCCACCCTCGTGCCTTTCGCACGCGAGGTAAGGCCGACGTGGCCATGCAAATTGACATGGGGAAAGGTGAGTGTGAATCTTCCAAGGCCAAAGGAAACTAGTGGTAGTACGGGGCGGACATGAAAAAAAAAACGGCAATCCCATGCATGGTGAAGCACCCTTTGCACGGTCCCGTGCCGTGGATTTTGGGTAACAGTGCCATATAGCTGTTTTTGTTTCCCCCAAGAACAAGCAACGCGAAATAGATCAGATGATTCAAACTTGGCGAGTAAACCATGTTGCAGCGAAAACTACAACGTGGTCTTCCTACAACTAATACGGCTGCTGCGGCGGCCAGCGAATGACCCGAAATGGCGGTGCCAACTAACACATACGTGCCGCCACTCTTGCGGCAAATGCGCGTGAATCGAGGCACTCTAGCGAAGAAAGGAGCGGAGTTACAATGCGCTATTGAAAGACACTGATAAGCATAGAGCAAAGATATAGGGAGAGAGCGCTGCGAAAGGACGAAACTTGGATCGAACGGGCGGGGAAAGTGGCTTTTCGGTCATCGCCGTGGGGATGCGTCGTATGTGTTTTCGCATTCGCCGGCAGGTGGACGGGAGCTTTAAGTTCGTACTGGTCCCGCGTGGAGCCGTCGCAGGTTTATTCTCGCTCATCAGTACCCGCCTGATTGCTTGTGTATGTTCAGCCAGTAGGCTGGCCCACCTGCGGACTTTTGCATATCAAGCAGTGTCAAATGGGGGTAAGAATAAAGAAGTTCGGGACGAGGGTGCGAAGCGTTGTAAAAAATGGGAAACTCGTCCGTTTATGCGCGCCGGGGCCCGTCGTATGAAGCAGATCACGGGCACCCGAGCATTAAATCATCGGGGTTTTCAGTGCATTGTTTATATCAGAAGTTTGCCACGACCGCGGTGATCCGTCTTAATAAGCGGACATCGTACGTCCGAGGACATATCAGCGGGGTTCCACTGTAATACTGCTAGGTGCTGTTCTTGGTTTTAAAAAAAATTACCTATTGCTACAAACTTTGTGCCAAATTCGAAAATCGCCTTGATTGTTGTAACTTTAAAGTAGTGGTTTTGATTACACAAAGCCTTGTGAAACATAGCGTTGGCGAAGCTTTCAGTTGTAATATATGTGCCCTTCTTGTTGTGACAATTGTAGGTGGTTTCTCGTATTGCCGCTGACGCGGGTTACCATTTTAGTTATCCAATAAATGAAACCAGTGTATATAAGACTGGGAACCCAATAGAAAAAACACACACAACAGCCGGTGACTAACAATTGCGCGTCTGGGTGCCGTATTTTTTTTTCATTTGTTTCTGTTCATCGTTCGTTTGCGTTTTAGTTTCCATATCCATAAACACTTCCTTTCTAGCTAACAAAATTCAGTTCTTAGACCAGCGGCTGTACTATGTGTTTCTTCTTTGCGTATCTGTATCTTCTGTGCTGGTTCCGTTCAATGGGTGGAATTACAACTCGACCAGCTTCCCACACTCCTTGCAATGCAAATGTTTACAAGCAATTTAAACGGTCTATACAAGGCAACCACAATGACCACGTTCACTCGGTTGCAACCAAAGCGGATGTTGCAAGTTCGCGTGCCGGTAAGACGACACCATCAAGCTAGTCAACCTGGATAGCCTAGCCGCCACAACCAATATTATCTTAATACAATAACCCTCTAATGGGCTCGGTACAACAAATAAGACAATATCAGAACAGTTTTCTTCTATGTTAAATTTGTTCTGGCTGCTCCCCCACTTTTGATTACCCCGAAATCTTATAATGCTTTCCTAACCGCGTCTTCGAGAGGCCAGTTTCTTCTGCCATATTACATACTTTGATTGGACGCCAATCCTGTAAGGCGACATAAAAGGGTGTGCAGAACCATATGGAGCACATAAATATAGCCTGATGTCATCCATGTCATCCAAGATACAGGCTCTTGACAGCGAAGTTTGCCGGCGACCGCAGCGCTATCCGTGGCAGACCCGCGCAACTCTGGGTCGGCCCCGCCGCGGAGACTGCCTTCAGCGACCGGGATCAGAACTTTGCGAAAACGTGTGTAGTAACGTTCTTTGCGTGTATATCTACTACATATTTCAACAAAATCATGCAGAAATGTATACTAGTAGGCGGAAGCCTCCAAATAAATCGGAGCGCCTATAAAGTGCTTTTGTCTTGCCGCCGAGACGTTGGTTGACCCAACTGGGGAGCGTGTTTGTAAGCTTTGCATTCTCCCACGGATTCTTCTTCTCTCATTTTTTCGCAGATACCATGTGTGGTTACTGAATCTTGAAAAGCTCACACTAGGTGACGGGATTACATGCTGCCGTGGTGTACGAGCAGCTTGTTAGTAGGGCTGTTAGCAGGCGCTAAATAAACATAAGTGTGCATAAATATGGTAAAATCCAGGGCCCCGAAACACAGGTATAGCAGCGTAGTTTATCACCCAGCGTTTCTACTCTGCTTCATCTAATATTTAAAGTACTTATCTCGCGTATTAAATACATATGAACACATATTGGGCGGACACTTATAGGCGCTAACGTTTTCAAATGTTTTGCGAGCGATTAGATATCATAACATCACCGCCTCTTCTTGCAAAAGAAACGATGAATTTGTTGTCTAAGCTGCTGAAAACAAAAGAAGAATAGAGATAAGACGTGCCGCAATCAAAGTTCGAAATATATAAACGAAGGACGAAATCTTTGCACTTGGGGAGGTGCAGAGGAGGACAAACTTTATTTATCCAATGCGTTGTGATTCCGGTCACTCCTGATCAGTGAGGGGTGTCCTCAGGGAACTACATTTTTCTCTTGTGACTTTTCGTGCAAAGGTGTTCTTGGGAATAAAAGTCCTACTATTTCTTTCTAAGAAAGGTCTCACGCTGGACCCGTTGGCGCGGAGAGAAAGAAAATACCCGAATATGAATATTCCGTAATTTATTCCCATACGCCTATTAGATATTCTGCCTCCCCCTACGCCCACCCTCCTCGCCCAATGAAAATTCTTGTGATAGAATTCTCGTGAAGAGTTTCTTTTTGGGGGTGTGCTTTTATACAGCTGGCGCTCTCAGCTACAACTGGAAGCCCAAAAGTTTCTTGGCGGAGCAGGCACTTATTAGCGGCCCCGCTTTCGCTATACACAAACAGATGGGAATTCCATACTCTTACGTGTATAGAGCATCACATTCGGATCAAATACCCATATGTAACACCCATGTACCTGGTCCAGTTGGAAGTTCTGCCGTCGCAAGTGCACTCACATGGGTCGAATACCTCATGCGGAAACATCGCGTAAAGTCTGATATATTTTAACACAAACCTTGATTTTGTGGATTGAACAATAAAAATTCCGTTTCTTTATCAAGCAAAACATGCTGACCTCGAGAAAGGTACGCCCGCAGGTAGGCAGTACAAGCGTTTCTCTTCGGTGCATCACGCCTATGCGGCCTTTATATGCCTTCCCATACGCGAATTCAGTAGAATAAATTCTTCTTCATTCACCTGCACTATGCGGCAGGATTACTGTACAATCTCTTACTTTGTTTTAAACCCAAAAGGGGCAACTAAAAAGCTTCATTCGCGCTGCAAAAATAGGAGCTCTCCCCAGCCAGGAACGTAACGGGTTGTGGGGACCGACCCATTGTTGCTCATACCTGCCGAAGGGGGAGCTGCGTGTCGCTGGCTCCGTGTCGCCCTCTGAGCGCTCTCCGGAGCCTATAGTCAAATAAAGCATTACACACAATGTATGACACATGGGTGCAGTCATTCGTTTGTTTTCTTTAAATGCGGAGCATTTCTTAGGGTCGCCTGGTCCTCCGTCGTTGATAGCGGCGCCATCCACGCGCTCACTGCGCATGCGCAACTCTCCTCCTTACAACCACAGCTCCGCGATGCTACACTATAAAAAAAGAAATAGTTAGCGGCGACCGGTTTTGATCCCACGACTCTCTGGCAGCAACGGGAGGTACGCGGTGCTCTTCCCACTATGCTACAAATCCGGGAGAGGAGCAAGTGCTACGAACGCGCCTTATGTCCTTGACTCATTCAAACTACGTCAAGAAGCTACTGATACAACGAAGACACGCGAAGCTGAACGTCAACGGAAATGACGAACTGAAAACTTTAGAGGGAGATGCTGAATTTCCCGTGGGAAAGCTGTGGCGGGAAGCGCCACGCACCTTGCAGCTCAACCAGCCCCGTCCGCAGCGCCTCTGATGCTGATTGTGGCAGGATGCCCTAGGGATTGGCCAACCAAAGAATCCATCACGAGCTAGGCTCGCGTTCAACCACCGTCGTCAACTTCCCGTAGGGGAACCACCGAAGAAGAAGAAGAACGAGAAGAACAAGCTGCGAAGAGGAGGGCGTGTACATTGCTCTCAGCCGGTGCACCAATGTCAACAACCTTTACCTCACCAAAGCTGACGGAGACTACCCATTCTACCACAGACACAACATCGACAAGAACATGATGGACGAGTTTCGGCGCCTCGAGAACCACCGCCTACTCACCGTAACACAAGAGCACTTGCGTGCCTTTGCCACCGGTGTGGACCTGGACGCGGAATTCCCTCTGGCGCTAGTAAAAACCAGATCACTCAACATAACGGCAACACAATGTAACCACACGGAACCGCCACGATGCTTCGCATCCTCATCAGGGTTCCCCACGGGAAGATGGTGTAATTTTTTCACTATACACCCGGTTTGAGCAATCTGGTTTCTCCCATGCAGTTTCGATTTGCATTTCGCGATGGCTGCGAAAGTTTTTAAAATGGTTTCAACCTAAGTTTAAACACTTTTGTTTTGTATATTTAACAACAGTTTTTCAATATTTTTTTATTCTTCAATTTCGTTTTTAAACGTGTGATGTTTTTTATATAAGTACACTACATTGTTCAATTCTGTTGTAAAAGTGGAAAAACGTTTTAGATCTAACAAAGCAATACATAAAAAAAAGAATAGGTTTCCAATTTACTAACAGCTAATTACTGTGTTATGCATAAAAAATGGTTTCTCATTACGGCAATTCATCACCTTTTGGACCCTGCAATTAATCCAGCGCTTGTTTCAATTGCGCTTTAACATGCCATGAACATCGAGAACGCACATTTAAGGAAGTGGGTTAATGCCCTCGCTATTTGGAAAGTGCTTTTTGTTTTGTTTTTAGGGAAGCACTGCTGCTATTAGTCGCTGCACTCTAATTTTAGGTTTGCAATAATTTCTCTTTTTACACCACCCTTGGTTTTCAGGCGAATTAATCTGTGCCTGCTTTCTTAGTGCCTCTTGAGTCAACGCTCATTTTTCCTGAATCGTAAAATTCTTTCAAAGCAATGTCGAATCTCTATAGAAGACCACCACACTAACCCAGACAGCGCAGACAGCAACCTTGCGAACAGACGGTGTACCATGTTCAAATAAGACCACTTAGGCTTGGAATTTATTGTGTCTTACAGGGCATTGTGCCGTTAATATTGAGGGGACGAGTCCGTGCAAATGTGAATATAAACGCGACACAGACAAAAAAGAACGAGTATCTGTAAAGCCCTGAGTACGTCGTCAAAGGAGTATTCTGCCTCGCCTGCCATGTAACTGCCTTTTCCCGCTCCCCCGCACAACTTCCATGCTGTTCTCCCCTCTCTCGGTATTTCGGTAAGAAACACGGAGTACGTTTGCTGAAGAAGACTGAACCTTCCCGCACTCGCTCTCTTGGCACACTTTCTGTTGAAACATTTGTTGCGCGGGGCGCTCCAGCCCCAAGATCGAACTTTGTGAGCTAGCCTTTTTTGAACCGAAAGCTTTTTCATAGGTCTAGTGGGGTCGTGTCAAAAGATCTAGCGCGGGCCACGGAACCACCAGACCTAAAAGGGGCACAACGCTTGAAACCTTTCATGTGCTCACGTGCCTGAGTTATATACAAGTTGGCCCCTCCTTCACACCCCTCACCAACCCACCCAACCGGAACTACTCAAATAGGCGCGGCGCCTGCCGCTATCCCCCCCTCACCTAGCTAAATGTAAAGAAGCCGCCTGCTGCGAGCACGATCAAGGCACACCACTTCGCCACCTTGGCCCTCCAGGACGTCATCAACCACAGGACCTGATAGCGCACTACAGCAGCAGCACAGAATCGCCGACTGTTCGGGACACGCAACCGCCAGGCCCACAGTGGTCACAACACTTCTAACCTTTCAGATTGGTTACTATGCTCATTCAAAACAATTCAAAAGTAATGACAGGTTTATAGTGGCGGTGTCCTGCGCCTACGTCTTGAAGTGTCGCGGTTTGTAGCTGTTGTGCCGCGAAGCGTTCGCCACCAGGTTGTTTTGCAAAATTATGTTATTGTTGTCGAGCGATGGTGTGGTCAACCCTGGTATTCTGGTATTCTCCCCCCCTCCCGCCCCCTAGTGCTTAAATTGTACCCATCTTCGACGCTATCAAATAACCCGAGAGTGTTCAAGCCGCAGTTCGTGTTGAGCGTGACAAAATCAAGACAACCCAAACTCCACAGGAAAACCTTATAGCAGAAATTATGACACGCTGTAACATCTTATATTCATGCCATGAAACACCGAGCACCTATACCGCTGTAAACATTATAGGCTGAAAGAGCGTGGTAGTGCGGGCTTGTTGGTACAGACTTGACGACAATAACAGCACAAAAACGGAACGAAGAAATAAGACAGACAAGGCGCTGACTAGCAAGAGCAAGGTTTATATCATCGCAATGTAATATATTCCCGATCTTGACCGATTATCTTGACCGCTGACAACTTTCTTGCACGTGCCTATGTTTGTGCTTATGATTTCTTCAGAATGTCTTTATCTATTTGTTCCTTCTCTCCGCGTTTCCTTCTCCGAGGATATATTTCGTTGCGATAAAATAAACCTTGTTGTTGCTAGTCAGCGCCTTGTCTGTTTTCTTTCTTGCGTCCCGTTAGAGCGCTGTTTTTGTCGTCAATTATAGGCCGACTAGAACGTGGCCCCCCTTCCTTGAAAGCCGCTAATATTGACACTAACAACCGCATGAGGCGAGAAAACCTTCTTTATTTGGCATTGACGATTCCGATGAAGATCCTTGGACCGATTCAGAAAGCAAAATAGTAGACGTGTGCAAAAATACTCCAGGCGTAACATTGAAAGCCAGTGATATCAAACGTGCACACCATGTTGACACATTTGCTGCAAAAAATAGCCTATAATAGTAAAACTGGGTCACTTCAAGACGAAAAAAAACATACTGGGATGTTGGCGTTATCTAAAAAGCACATGTTTAGCAGTAAGAGAAGATTTCGTTCCAAGCACGCGCGTTGCACGCTCCATATTGTTAAAATTCATCAAGACCCAAAAATTCGCGTTTAAGCGCACCCATGACAAGCTCCATGTTGGTAACATGTGCTATCATTTCGACACTGCTACCGACCACGTGATCGAACACACCACAACACCTACCAGCACTAAGCAAACAGCTCGAAATGATAACATATCTGACAAGCCCGAGGTGCGTTCAAGAAAACCTGTGCCTGCTCCCATCAATAACCGCCCTAAATCATTTCTTAACATTACCGTAGCTTTCACTAACACACGCAGTATAATACCAAAACGTATCGAACTCGAAAGTTTTATGGGAGCCATCCCTGCCGATATGGTGTTGTTGCCAGAAATGTGGCTGAATAACGATGTCGGCGACGATGAAGGCTTTCTACCTTACCCTAATTAAGCAGTGTATCATCTTTGATGTCGAACACATTGAGCTTTCTTGGGTATGCCTACACAGTGCAATTGGCGAAATAGTGTTCGGAATCTGTTACCGTCCACAGTATAGCAACACCTAATAATGCGCATTGTAACGCCTTCCACTAGATACCATAAAACAAGATAAGCCCAATTCAGCTGTCGTCAGATTTGGAGGTTTTACTCATCCCAGCATTGATCGGCGGCTACTTTTGGTACCCAACCAAACATCACGCAACGAAAACAAACGGTTTCAGGAATTACTTTAGGCTTTGACCTGCATCAAGCAATACATGCCCATCTAGGGGCGTCAACACTCTGGATCTCTTGTTAACATCTAGCTGAGAGAACATAAAAAATGTGTATTTGCTCCCTGGGTTTAGCGACCATAGCCTACTGCATATCGGCCTGCCTTCCCTTGTGCATAAAAAAGAAAGCCCCCACGTAAAATTCATTCACCTAATATGGCAACCTCGACACGTTCGAGTGCGAACTGGCCCTCTTCTACGAAAACTTTCGACAGGCATACTCTGCCCGCTCCACTAACACCAATTGGGAATTATACGAAAACGTAATGCCAAACCTAAAAATATATATATTATAATTTTGCTTGCAACCACAGACGAAATTTTCACTACCCCATTGTGTTCTTTTGTCATCTTGCAAGTCAAGGTTGTATGGAGTGTTTAGAACGTCTGCCTAGACGGTTAGAACGTCGCTACACTGCTTTGTTGATTCAAATCTATCTTACCAGCAGTCCAAAATATTCCGATTTAAACTGCACAAACCACGCATTCGATACACTGCACCTGACAGGCTTCTATCGTGGCTGGGTTCTATTGTCGCTGTCTGTCTTTTGGCAAGTATGTCTGCAATACGCGCCAAAGACGGAGCGCATCTCGCTTATGTGAACGCTAGTTCGGCTCAAACCCAATGTCCTGGTCACTACAGTTCTGCAGGCTGCCACCAACATCAAGAAGCTGTTAGGTTGAAGGTTGGTGTTTCTAATAATTGGCTATGATTTTTAAATCTTTCTAGCGCAACCAACACTATAGAACCACCTTAACTAAACAAACAAGACGGAATTCTCATGGTGTTCTCTATTGTCCCCCAAATATAAATCTATTGCAGAATTACTGAGTCAATGCCTTTTTATGTAAATTGTGATGATGCAATTTCAATGCGTTAACATTCTTCAAAGGGGACATTTTTTGTCCCATTTTTGGTTTTCCAAACTTTAATTTTAAATGTTTTTAATGTGTCCTGAACAACAGCGAGCTTTCCTGTCTGTGTGAAGCAGTCCCTAATGTAGAGAAGGACTGTTTATTTTATATTTGTTTCATTTTGTTTTATATAATGGCATTTTTTCTTAAAGATACAGTTAACTTTTCTCCCACTGCCGCAATTCTACTGCAGCTTTTCGTGCTTACGTCTGTGACTTATCAATAGTGGGAAATAATGTCCTTATTTATTGTCGTGATTTATTCTATCTTGAGCAATCACGACGGCTTTTCTGCACTTTTATAAATTTTACTGGACTGTTTCCTAAATAGGAGCTTGCTCCCCGTGTGTTTAGAAGTGGATCAGGCCAAGGCTTCTGGTTTCCAGCACCTTAGTAGCGCCAGTCCACCAACCACCAGCCAACGGGCGATACTTGTCAGGCGCAACTGAGCCGCCATGTTGCAAACTGAGCAGGGAGGCGTAGTATAGTAGCAACAAGCGACAACGCGCAGGAAAGGAGGAGCCAATAAAAAAGATAAGCAGAAGAAGAATAAAAAAGGAAATAAAATAGAGGGGAGATAAAACAAATTGGTTAGGAAAGTACCTGGGATTGAAACCGGGACTTTTACGTCGACATTACAACCAGCGGTTTTCAAAACGAGCGGGTTTTGGCAAGCGGTGAGTTTGAACCGGGGCTTTGCCCCACGACAGCCTTCTGCTCCTCCGTGGCTTGACCACCATGTAGAGCTGCCGTCAAGAACATTCCCGGCAGTTCTAGTGCCACGGTCCACATGAAACGTTTGACACCTTCACACCTTGCACCATATTCGACGATCTCAGGGACCGGAGTGTGGGTACGCTTGTGATCACTCTTATTCACTCCTTTTATTCGGCGTCTCCGAATACAATTTTGCTCATAAACGAAGCTCGACCGGCGCGCCTACAAATTTTTTTGGCTTCACATGGCCGCATTTATCCGCGGTGGCCATAAATATCCAAACTTCACAGTCCGAGTCCGCGTGCGTCAATAAAAATCACTACTTTGCACACGCATTCACCAACGCATAAATGATACAAATCACCGAACCTGAATATTCTTTTTTCCGGGAAGACCAGTGTGCTGTTCTGCGCTTTAATTGCGACATTCTTCTTCACATTGCGCTTCCCAAATACAGTAGCCTAACTTTGAGTGAAACTCAGCGGAGACCGTGAAATATGTTTCATTTATTAGCACTTTTGTTTAAAGGGCACGAACCTCAAAATAGCTGTCCAGTGTGGTTTGCTATAGCTTGGAATGCGCTGCTTAACCAATTAGGCATTCATCTTCCTTATGCGGCACGCATGCTGCAAGCAGCACTCTGGAAGTGCCACTGGAGTACCTATTCTGTTAGCTTGCTTCTATACTCGATGGTGTGGTGTTCCGGTGTTCGTCATTGTCGACCTCCTGTAAAACGTGAGTCGCCAGATAAGGTGTCCTTATGACAGATGACAACGTCGTCATCAATACATGTGTAGTCGTGTTTTGTAACGATGCCCATACCGCAATTCGTAGCCGCCAAACAAAAGACAGCATGCACCTCAGCACTTTAGGCATCATACTCATGTTGATATGTGGCAACATCCATAGAGAAACCCGGATGACTGAGGCATATGAATTGTTTCAGGATCAACTTCATCCAACGACTGGGCTGAAATTCGAACGGAGGAAAGGAGGCCCAGGATCTTCCACCGGTTCCCACGACAGGATCGAGTTGGATTGTGGATAGCTACAGTAACAAAGCCAATATTGTCGCGAAGACAAGGACGATGTAGTTGTCTTGAATGAGAAACACGTTTATTGGAGCGAACTTGTGCTCCCCTAACAACTCAAAAGAATACAGAGGCGGCGAAGCAGCGGTCAACAAAGTGACTTGCACAGGCGAGTGTCGTCGAATCGAATGCCCCGGCGTCTGCTCTGCAGGCTTTTTATCTTTCTTCGCGCGTGGTTCTGGAACCGTCGATTCGCATCGAGAACATTGTAGATGCAAGAAGATTATTCCGGGATGTTCACGTTAGATCGGAATGCTCTCCCTATCAGAACAGATAACACATGCGGTACAGAAAGAAAGAATGGAACACGCGCTTCCCTTGGCGCAGACATAACACAGAACGGCGCAGCCGGGCGGTAAAAGCAAAACACAAATAAACAAACACAATGTATGGTTCGCGGCATTACCCCCCCTCTAAGGGTGCATCGACCCGATGCTAACATAGGCGACAGTCCAAAAATAAGAATAAAATTCGTTATCGACCGTAGAAAGGTTTTAAGCGATTCACGTGGACGACTTCGGGCCGCGTGCGTCGTCGTGGTGTTCCGGAATCACCATCGGGGATCACCTCGTAGGTAAGTTGGCCCACACGTCGTAGAATCTGGTAGGTTTCGAAATACCGTCGCAGGAGCTTCTCACTGAGTCCGCGTCGTCGGATGGGAGTCCAAACCCACACACGATCCCCTGGTTGGTACTCGGCGTCTCGGCGTCGGAGGTTGTAGCGGCCCGCATCCACTAGCTGCTGGTCCGTTATACGAACTCGAGCGAGCTGGCGGGCCTCCTCCGCACGTTGAAGATATCCGTGGACGTCGGCGTTGAGGTCGTCGTCTTCTACATGCGGAAGCATGGCGTCGAGCATCGTAGTCGGCCTTCTACCGTAGACAAGCTCGAACGGCGTCAGCTGCGTCGTCTCCTGGATAGCCGTGTTGTACGCAAACGTGACATACGGGAGCACTTCGTCCCAAGTCTTATGTTCAACGTCAACGTACATTGACAGCATATCTGCGATTGTCTTGTTCAGACGTTCTGTTAGTCCGTTCGTTTGGGGGTGGTACGCCGTCGTTCTTCGGTGATCCGTGT
This sequence comes from Haemaphysalis longicornis, assembly GCA_013339765.2. Lineage (NCBI taxonomy): Eukaryota > Metazoa > Arthropoda > Arachnida > Ixodida > Ixodidae > Haemaphysalis > Haemaphysalis longicornis. Next base: position 81,232,893 of record CM023452.1, on the reverse strand, counting down.
TGCTGTAGCGTAATACTCCTTGCATCAGCTCCGCAGTAAATGCCGTTCCGCGGTCGGTGATTAGGACTTCCGGGGCTCCATGTCGCAGCACAACTTGGCTTATAAAGAACTTTGCCACTTCTTGTGCAGTCCCCCTCGGAAGAGCGGCGGTCTCTGCGTAGCGCGTCATGTAGTCTGTCGCTACGACAATCCACTTGTTCTGTGATCGTGACGTAGGGAACGGGCCTAAAAGGTCCATTCCAATCTGTTGAAATGGTCTCGAAGGGACGGCGATCGGTTGCAGAAGTCCGGCGGGTCTTGTCGGCGGCGTTTTTTGTCGCTGGCAGTCACGGCAGCTCCGGACGTAGTGGGTGACGTCAGAGGTAAGGCCGGGCCAGTAGTACCTCGCCTTGATTTTTCCAATAGTGCGGGCTGTGCCGAGATGTCCGGAAGACGGGTCGTCGTGGCACGCTTCCAAAATTTCGTCACGAAGGTCCGCGGGGATGACGAGAAGGTAATTCGCTCTTGTTCCGGGGCTGAAATTCTTCTTCACGAGGACGGAGTTTCTAGGCTGAATGCTGGTAAGCTGCGTTTGAAGGTCCTAGGAACGGCAACGTTGCATCCCTCGAGGTACTCGATTATGACGCGTAAGTCGGGGTCGGCACGCTGCTGGGCGGCTAGGTCGCTCTCCGTCACGATCCCGAAGAACGCGCTGTCTTCATCAACGTCTTGTGGTGGTGGGTCGACGGGGGCGAGGGACAGGCAGTCGGCGTCGGAGTGTTTCCTGCCGGATTTATAAACGACTGTAACGTCGAACTCCTGCAGGCGCAAGCTCCACCGCCCAAGACGGCCGGAGGGTCCTTCAAATTGGCGAGCCAACACAGCGCATGGTGGTCTGTTACAACCTTGAATGGCCTTCCATACACGTATGGGCGAAATTTTGAAATCGCCCATATAATAGCCAGGCACTCTTTCTCAGAGGCAGAATAGTTTTTCTCCTCCTTCGACAGACCACGGCTGGCATAGGCGATTACCCTTTCGCAGCCGCTTTGCTTTTGGACAAGGACGGCACCCAAGCCTATATCACTGGCGTCCGTGTGCATTTCCGTTTCGGCATTTTCGTCGAAATGAGCGAGCACGGGCGGGCTTTGCAGGCGTTTTTGCAGCTCGCAGAATGCTTTTTCTTGGTCGTTTTCCCAGCTGAAAGGGGTGCTATCTTTCGTCAAGCGCGTGAGTGGCTCTGCAATGCGTGCGAAGTTTGCGACGAAGCGCCGGTAGTATGCGCACAGCCCGAGAAATCTTCGCACGCCCTTCTTGTCTTTCGGCCTTGGGAAGTTCGCAATGGCTGAAGTTTTTGCCGGGTCAGGTAGGACTCCCGCGGCGTTGACGACGTGGCCCAAGAACTTGAGTTCCCCGTATGCGAAACGGCACTTTTCAGGCTTCAGCGTCAACCCCGACGTACGAATGGCCTCGAGTACAGACTCCAACCTTGCAAGGTGTTCGTCGAAAGTCCGGGCGAATACCACTACGTCGTCGAGGTATACGAGGCAGGTGTGCCACTTAAGGCCAGCTAGCACAGTGTCCATGACTCTTTGAAACGTCGCTGGTGCTGTGCACAGCCCAAACGGCATCACCTTGAACTCGTATAGGCCGTCTGGGGTTATAAATGCAGTCTTCTCTCGCTCTCTCTCGTCCACTTCAATTTGCCAGTAGCCGGTCTTCAGGTCCATCGATGAGAAGTACTTCGCGTGGCAGAGGTGGTCGAGGGCGTCGTCGATTCGGGGGAGGGGGTACACGCCCTTTTTCGTGATTTTGTTCAGTCGCCGGTAGTCAACACAAAACCTTAGTGTGCCGTCTTTTTTCTTTACGACTACGACGGGCGCAGCCCAGGGGCTTTTCGATGGCTGTATAATGTCGTCGCTGAGCATGTCGTCGACTTGAGTCCGGATGGCTTCCCGTTCGTGTGAAGAGACGCGGTACGGTGACTGTCGGGTAGGTCGGGCTCCATCTTCGGTTATTATTCGGTGCTTCGCTAGAGGGGTCTGACGTAGTTTTGCGCTCGACGAAAAACATTCGCTATAGCGACGCAGCAAAGCCAATAATTTGTTCCGTTGTTCTTGCGGTAGCGCCGGATTCACGTCGAAGGGCGGCGGGAGCTTGAAGGTTTCTACGGGTGTGCGTTCAAAGTCGGCGACCGCGATCACGTCACTTCCTTCTTGCGCTTCTTCGAGGAATGCAATTGCCGCGCCCTTGTTTAAATGCTGGTACTCCTCGGTGAAATTAGTAACCAAAATGTGGGATTGGTGTTCCTTGAAGCGCGCAATGCCTCTTGCGACCGACACACCACGGTCGAGAAGCAACCTTCGATCACTCTCTACGATAGCGTCGATGTCAGAAGCAGCATCTTCACAGTAGACTGCGACCATCAAGCTTGCGCGGGGTGGCAGGGTGACATGATCATCGGCAATCCTTACAGCAGCCCGTCGTTCGGGGTTCGGTTCCGGCGTCATGGAGTGATTGGGGGAAAAAGTTATTGACTTGGTCTGCAGATCGATTATTGCACCGTTGTCCATCAACAAGTCCATTCCAAGAATTACGTCGCGGGAGCAGTTAGGCAGAATGACGAACGCCGCAGGGTACGTTGTGCCGTCTATGGTGACGCGCGATGTGCACGTTCCACTTGGCGTCACGAGGTGGCTCCTGCTGTGCGTATGTGCGGACCGTCCCATCTGGTCATAATTTCTTCAGTTTAGACGCAAATGGTCCGCTCATTACCGAATAGTCAGCTCCCGTGTCTACGAGGGCGACTACGTCAAAGCTGTCGATGGACACCTTGACGTCAGATGCAGTCCTCCCCGAGTTCCGGGTTCGTCGGGGCGTCGTATCTCTCCTTGTACGTGTTGACGGTCGGGCAGTGTGCATCGTCGTTGTCGTCGTCTTCTCAACGGACGTCTCGGTCAGGTCGGGTACGCGTCGCGCCGTGTAGCTGTCGTCGTGTTCAGGAGTCTCGTTAGGGCTAGGTCGGGTCGTCGGGATGAGGGCATGTCGTGAATGATGGTCTTCAGCGAGTCGCTGCGTCGTTGGAGGGTTTTCATTTTTCCGCCGTTGTGCAAGTTTACCTCCTGAAGTTGCTGCTTTTAGTTTCCCCCGCGTGGGCTGGGGGACCTTCCACGTGAGAAGTCAGCAGTGCTGCGGCGGTTCGGTGACTGAGACGGGTAGGGCGACGGTGAACGATTGAAGCGGGCTGGTCCTCGGTTGGTGTTGGAGAGGTATTCTTCGATCTCAGCAGGGCGCTGGCCGTATCGGGGGCGTGGGGCGTCGACGGAGAACCCTCGCAAACCGAGCCTCTTGTAGGAACAGGGACGGTAGATGTGGTCGGCCTCTCCGCAGTGGTAGCACAGCGGGCGATTATCGTTCGTTCGCCACACGTCGGTCTTCCTTGGCGTCTGGTATTGGTCTACAGGGCGTCGGGCGGGGGGGCGTTGGACGGCGGTATGGCTCGGCCTCTTGACGACGGGTTGGAGCAGGGCGGGGTTGACGAACAGCCGAGGAGTAGGTCATGGCTTGTGGTTCGCGGGGTGCTTCCGACGGCGTAGAAGTTCCCATTGCGTTTTGGACTTCTTCTCGGATTACGTCGGTCAGGGATGCCACTTGAGGTTGCGGCGTCGTTGGAAAAAGCTTCCGAAGCTCCTCCCTGACCACTGCTCGGATGGTCTCTCGCAATGTATCAGAGCTTCCATTTGCAGCACGAGATGGTCTCTGAGAACAGCGCGTTGACAGGGCGGTCGTACTGCCTCGTTCGAATTCTAGCGTCTTCTCCATCGCGGCCGCCTCAGACGCGAATTCGGCCACTGTCTTCCGTGGGTTACGGACTAGACAAGCAAAAAGCTCTGGCTTCACTCCTCGAATTAGAAACCTGAGCTTCTTTTCCTCGGTCATTTCAGGGTCCGCACGACGAAAAAGTCGCTTCATCTCCTCAACGAAAATCACGACTCCTTCGCTGGGGTGCTGCGTTTTGAGTTTCAAGCAAAAGCGCAGCGCGCTCTTTTCTCACCACGGTAGTGAAGGTCTTAAGGAACTCCCTCTTGAATTGAGTCCAGTCGGTCAAAGAGCTCTCATGGTTCTCGAACCAAGTTCGAGTAGCATCTTCTAAGTAAAAGAAGACATGCCGGAAAGTTTCTTCGTCGTCCCACCTTTTGAAGATGCGGACGCGCTCCAACTTCTCCAACCATTCTTCGGGGTCTTCAGCGGGGGCTCCCCGGAACGATGGCGGTTCTCGGGGCTGCTGCAGGATGATTGGCGACGTTGTTTCTTGCACCATGGTGCTGGTTGCAGCGTTCCTTCTCTTGGGCCCTTCTGGCAGAAGACCGAACTCGGGCAGCAATCCTTGCAGTCGGGGGCTTTCTCTGGTTGGACTGGCTTGGCGGCTTCGAGATGTCGTAGAGGGCATAAAGGCTTAGTACCCAGCTCCTCCACCAGATGTCGCGAAGACAAGGACGATGCAGTTGTCTTGAATGAGAAACACGTTTATTGGAGCGAACTTGTGCTCCCCTAACAACTCAAAAGAATACAGAGGCGGCGAAGCAGCGGTCAACAAAGTGACTTGCACAGGCGAGTGTCGTCGAATCGAATGCCCCGGCGTCTGCTCTGCAGGCTTTTTATCTTTCGGCGCGCGTGGTTCTGGAACCGTCGATTCGCATCGAGAACATTGTAGATGCAAGAAGATTATTCCGGGATGTTCACGTTAGATCGGAATGCTCTCCCTATCAGAACAGATAACACATGCGGTACAGAAAGAAAGAATGGAACACGCGCTTCCCTTGGCGCAGACATAACACAGACCGGCACAGCCGGGCGGTAAAAGCAAAACACAAATAAACAAACCCAATGTATGGTTCGCGCAATATGCTTCTCAGTGTTGGCTTCGTTTAACACTGTTGCCCGCAAAACCGGAGTTTAGATTGACGAGCACAGATTAGCACTGATTTTATGAAAAAAAATCTTTTTAAATCTATTTTCTTTAAAAGACGTTTTCGTTTTGTCCGGTTCCGCTTAGCGGGAGTCGACTGTACCTTCCCGCCACCGTAGGACCGGCTTACTGAAAAAAGTTTCTTGTTCGTAGGCGCAAATACGCAATGCATTTTCACTATGAGCTTTGTCCATGCCACGCCCTCTGCTTCCATGAATTGAAAAGGTTCGGTATATTTACGTTAACAAGGTGTAAATGCAAAAGGTGCTGCATATTGAAATATTCAATATGTGCAAATAAAGCGGTTTTTACTTGCGCACCATCTAGGGCTGGTGTATTTCTGATCCCTTTTGAAAGTTTATAAGTTTGAGCTGTTACCACTCGGAGTCTCCAAGGTCAAATACTTCTTAACCCTACCCTTCCTGTGGTTCGCTCTCATACCCTCTTATAATAGCCTCGCATGCTACCCTGCTCAAAATGAACTGCCCAGCTAACCATGGTTAAGCGGGCCGGTCTGGCTTCTCCACCTCTGGTACCCCTTGTCCTGGGAACAGTTCCACAAATTGTAGACAACCAAGCAGACCTCACAGTACAGTTCTGTTCCAATCGCAACGTATCCTCCCGCTTTGTTGATTGAAGTGTCAATATATACACGGATGAAGCCATGTCTACAAAACGTAGCAAAAGTAAACATTTCTTCTTTTTTCATTGCTACACAACCTAACACCACTTCCCAACAATTCGTAAAGTTTTTGTCCTTCATAATATCTACAATAAAACATATATACAATTATATTTATATATTTCTAATTTAATATGTATATATAAATATATATATATATATATATATATATATATATATATATTACAGGAAGAAATGTCGGCAGTCTAGAACGCCAAAGAGGCATAGGGGAATGGTTAGAATATTTTTTACCGTTAGTGACGTTACATTATTATTTATTATTATTAATTACGTGAGAAAGAAAGAAAGAAAAACACGCGCCCAGAGTGGGGACCGAACCCACGCCTTTCGATTAGATCTCGAATGCCTTACCAATTCGGCTATCTGGGCGACTGTGTTCCGCTTCACTTTCTGGGGTATTTATATATACTACAACTGTATCTGACGCTTGAGGGTGGTAGCCAGCGCCACTCAGACTACACGGGGAGAAGGGGACCTTCTTTTTCAACCCCCGGGGCGTGACGCGAACGTCTACAGCCTGTCATAAGCGGGTAACTGGCGGGAAACCCTCTTATGCTACCTTGGCATCAAGGCTGCCAGAACCGAGGCCCTCGCTAAGCTTTGGCATGATAATAGGGTTTGTAAATGAGGGGCTCGTTAGAAAATACAGGAAGAAATGTCGGCAGTCTAGAACGCCAAAGAAGGCATAGGGGAATGGTTAGAATATTTTTTACCGTTATTGACGTTACATTATTATTTATTATTATTATTACGTGAGAAAGAAAGAAAGAAAAACACGCGCCCAGAGTGGGGACCGAACCCACGCCTTTCGATTAGATCTCGAATGCCTTACCAATTCGGCTATCTGGGCGACTGTGTTCCGCTTCACTTTCTGGGGTATTTATATATACTACAACTGTATCTGACGCTTGAGGGTGGTAGCCAGCGCCACTCAGACTACACGGGGAGAAGGGGACCTTCTTTTCCACCCCCGGGGCGTGACGTGAACCCTACCTAGCTACAAGCACTGCACCCCTCCGACACAGCGTGATAGTCCTACATGTACATCAAAGCTGTCCAACGCGATGTGCGGAGAGCATATCAAACACAAAATTTGTTTCCACCACAACATGACTACCAGCGAAAAGAAAGCCCTAGAGGAAACTAGCAGCTGTCCCGACATAATTATTAAACCTGCCGACAAGGGAGGCGCAAATCGTAATCCTTGACAAAAACCGACTATGTTACGAGGCCAATAAGCACTATTGGTATCGACGTTCTATAAAGCACTACCCAATGATCCCACTCAAGACTATAAGCAAATTGTCAAAGATAAACTTGCTGAGCTTGTTAAAAATAAAACAATAAATGAAACCACAGCTCGTTCCCTGATTCCCTTAAGCCCAGTAGCCGGCAAATTCTATCTTCTCCCAAAGATTCACAACGTGAACAACCCAGGGCGCCCCATTGTTTCTGGCCTTAACACTGTTACCGAAAACCTCTCGCGTTGTGTGGATAATCTTATTTGCGACATTCCGCCGAGCTTTCCCTCCTTCATTAAGGATACCAAGGACTTTCTCTCAGACATCTCAAAAATTGAAATTCCATGATAAATGCCTTTAGGTCACCCTTGATGTTGCATCACTGTATACTAACAGCCCCCATGAAGATGGCATCACCGCTGTATCCCTTGCGTATGAGCAGTCATCGTGCGACAATCCCATCGATTCTTCTGCTCTCCAAACCTTCCTTAGGCTTATTCTTGAACATAGCAATTTCGAATTCGACGGAGTTCATTACGTGCAAGTCAGCGTAACGTCAATGGGAACTAGAATCGGACCTAACTACGCCAACATCTTTATGGCTCACCTCGAATACAATTTTCTTCACACCCAAAATTTAAAGCCAATGTACTATAAAAGGTATATTGATGACATATTCATGATCTGGCAACACGGTGAGGCGGAGCTTCTCACCTTCATTGAGGCATTTACCCTAGCCCATTCTAGTATTTCCCTTGCTCATTCCTATTCGGAACCAGTGTAAACTTTCTGGGTGTCACTGTTACTACCTCCCAAGGTCGGCTTTAAACTAAATTGTATAGAAAACCGACAGACACGCGGCAGTATTTGCACTTCCGAAGTAGCCATGTCAGACACTGCAAGACAGCAATACCTTACAGCCAAGCCCACCGATTTAGGAGAATCTGCTCAAACCAAGCCGACTTTGACTCAAACTGTCGAAAACTCAATACCGCACTTCTGAATAAAAAATACCCGGCAAAAGTTATCGACGACGCTATTGTGCGAGCCAACCAATTAGACCGTAACGAAATCTGTAAGAAAAAATCCCCGAACGGAAACCCGCAAACTAACTTAGTTTTAACCCTCTCATCCTCCGCTCCAAGAGTGTCAACCGTACTAAAGAAACATCACAATATCCCAATGCAAAGTGACCGCTTAAAAAGCATATTCCCCGAACCACCACGTGTTGTCTACCGGCGTAATAAGAATTTAGGCGACTTTCTTACTAACTCTCGCATCAACCAACCGGAAACTACTGGCTGCATGCGCTGTAATACACCCCGATGTAAAGTATGCCCACACATGACCACTACACAGCGCTCCACCAGCACGGCTTCAGACTACTACGTAAATATAAAAGGCATCTTTAACTGTGACTCCGCTAATGTCGTATACCTTCTAGAGTGCGCTGTTTGTAGGCAACAATATATCGCCCAAACTGCAACGCCCTTCCGAATACGGTTCAAAAATCCCCGCACTCATGCAAAAAGCTGCCCTTGTTTGCCCCTGTCAAGACATGTGAACCGTCCCGGGCATGCATTTGAACATCTTAGAGCAACGATTTTGGAATCCGCCTTCCAAACGCGCCACGACCGCTAGGTTCGGGAATCTTATCTCATTTTTAAGTTTGGGTCAGCCGCACTTGGGAATAATGAAAGTTACGGAAAACTAAAGTGCTTATCCATCGATTAAAATTGGTAGCCTCATATTTTTACAACTATGTTCATTATTCCTACCCTTGATTTTCCCAACAGGATTCGAAGAAACTCTCCAAATACAGCAGCTTTATTAGCCTAATGCGGCTCAACAATGCCATTTGTCCTTTGGAAGGACGCCTCGTTCCCACCACCACTTAAGAATGTTTAACCCTTTGTGATCTATTTATGTTTAACCCTTTGTGATCCTACCTATTTCCTGTTCACTTGCTAGTTTCTGTGAAATGCTCTTTTGTGCCCCGTATCTATTCTCTTCATCCGCGAGGGGCATACCCATCTTCGCTTCCGCCCCAACCAGTCTCCCCAGCCAATGAATACCTTACTGTTTACTTATCCCTTTCTTTTGAAACCGCGATTGTCCAGTTTGCCGCATTGTGTGCACTTGCTGCCCACGCAGGCATACCTTGCCCCGTCATGCTGCAACCTTGAACGCTTCTTTGTTAACACGACCCCTTTCTCTCTTTCGCTCCCCCCCCCCCTTTTTATATATTGGTTGTTGTTGTAACATAGGCGTAGCCCGACCGCATGCATAGTCTCCGTTTCCGAAACATCTTCCGCTCCTTCTCACAGTTTTCTGCAAAGCTATATAAGAAATGTGTTCCACATGTTTGTGACAGCAAAATCATGCAACTCTACTCTGATGAAGGCAAGTCCCGTTGCCGCTACGTAAGTAAACCTTGTTTGTTATTGTTCTTGCTGTGTATCCTACTCTTTACTTATAGTATTTCTGCGCGGTTTGTGAGTTTTATCTTTCTCTAGATATATATATATATATATATATATATATATATATATATATATATATATATATATAGAACTGAGACTGCACGTTTCCTTCTTAGAAGGTTTGCTAATAGAGAACCCGGGCCCTCCTGCACGAGAGAAGGTATATCACACTTTAATAATGCAAACTTTGAATGCCTTCATTACAGTCCCGTTTTAATACGGCCGAATGTTTGGCAAATCGGTGTTGATTCATCTAAAACATTGGCGCAGAAAGACGTTGACCAAAAAAAGAAATTCAGCAATTCAGCTGCTAGCAACTGGGAACACTTATGAAGGTACAGAAAATACAAGGCAATCAACCGACTTAATACGACTTATTAGGACATAGACGAATTATTAATAAAAAAATACTCAATACATAAAAATACAACCTATTACGTATACGGTGCTATCACTAGACGTGTCGGGCAAGAAACGCCAAGCACTGCAACTTGCAGTGAGACCGAAGGAGGACTCACGCACTTCTACCCTCCTTGCTGATTTTCCTAGCTTCCATAATCTCTGTTTGCGGGCTGCCTCTGTGGCCGAAACAACGCTGGTCGTTTTTTTTTTTCAAAAATAGGTCTACACGCCTGTACCTGGCACTCTTTACAGTGTCAAGCGCGATGTGTAATGCCTGCTCAAGAGCGAACTGTGATTTTGCCTAACCGTATGTTGATGCAGCTTCCTGTTTGGCCGATGTCGACCTTACGGCAAGCTAACGCAAGACGACACACCACTGATTGGATGCAATCGAGGATCTGCTTTTTGTGCTTTACCTGGCAGCCACCTTTTATGTGCCACCCCGGCATATCGATGCATCTGCCAATGGCCCAATCATATCTGGCGTGCATTTTTCTCTGCAGGAAAGAGAACGCTCATGCCTTATCCGGAACCCAATCTCCTGACGCCACCAGAGGCCAATCAACATACAAAATTTTGTCACTCTTTTTTTTTCTGGGCAGGTGTCCACACAACCGTGTCATAAAATTGCTTGGTGGCAAGTCTAATTATTTCGCTCGTGGGCGCAATAGCGTCGTCCGGGAACACCGCTTGCTTGAGTGTTTTAACTTGGTAATCAAGGCCATGCAGTACTGTCGAGTGCGACCATATACATGCCCATGCAGTGCTTTTCTTTACCATCCGGGAGTGTCGTGAGCGATAGTCAAAAAGAACCAGCGTGGCGTTCACATTGCGAAGCACTGCCCAACTGCGCCCGCGTGATCCTCGTGTTTTTTTTTTTTTGTTGTTGTTGTCATAGACATCTCAGCGCGTGCTCAAGCGACCCCCTTCACCTCGGAGCGCTCGCGATCCAGCTGGAAGACTAGGAGGGCACGGGCTGGTGCGACTCGCACTGCGTCAGTGCATGTGTCAATACCTGCATTGAAAAATGAATTGAAATCAATTATATTTGTAGTTTCCCCAGTTTGGCTGTTCTACGTTATTTTGCTTTTTATTTCCGCATGAAAATGTTTGTTTTCAAGGTACTTTTTGCGTAAAATTCCCCGCATTTTCCCGAGGGGAAGAATGTGAAAGTGCGAATGCACGAGTTGAATTTGCGCGGTTCGGTAATGTTCGCGAAAGATAGATCACACACACACACACAACTACAAAGAATAAAAGATGCATTTATTCGCAGACACCTATTTGTGTTGTCGTTGTACTTGATTGCTAGAGCGGATCTCAGCTTTGAAATTTCGTGTCAGTACTCCTTTAAGCGGGTGCATTAGCCCTTCTCACGCCCGATTCCTGGCCAATCCCCCACGTGGGTATGTGCCATGTCAGCGGACAGGCAGCGCGCGCCCATCTCCCCCCCGTTGCCAAGGAAGACGAGGAGTTTGCTGGCCAATCCCCCACGTGGGTAAGCTATGCGGACATCGCCGGTGGACACAGGTTCAGGGTCGCTTAAGAAGTGCATCGCACTTAAAAGCGGCTTTGCTCATTTCGGACAATGCATCCGACATAAGTTTTCTTTTTCAAAAGATAGGCTCGCATCAAAAGTTTTAGCTTCCTTTGCCTTTGGCACTTCAAACCTAAAAGTCAGTCCCACACCGTTTTTTTGTAAAATATCTGAACGAATCTTGTTGTTAGTTCAATCCGCTAACTTTGGCCTGACACGTGGAAAACTGCTCGGGCTGTTTTCAACGAACGGGCTGAGATTTAGCGATGTTGCATTTCTTTCGAAAAAGATTACATGTGTTGGATGCATTCCACCAGAACAGCAAAGCCGGTTCTTGACTATCGCTGGGGGCACTACGTGCTGGTAAAAACAGCATTGCACGGGCGTGGCGATGGTTTGCACTAGAAAATCCGTGCACACACTTGATGGGCACTAGCTTTCATGGCCAAGGTAACAGACTCAAGGGGACGGGGTTTCCGTATGTTGCTATTACAGCCACGTTCGGAAATATCAGACGTACCATCAAGCAAGCCAATGATACGCTTTTTTCGAAACCTGCGCCGCGAGAAAGAAGAACAGTTTCAAAACTTCCGTATGCTCACTGACTTTCTCATAGGATCAATGGAGTGGGTTCCAGATACGGCATATCTTTGTCTTTCTGGAGAGAAAAATTAGGCCAGATGTAGTGTGCCACTTGCGGACGCATCGATACGCCGGGGCGCCATGAAATAGGAGGCTGCCACGTGCAACACGGAAAGCAGTTCATAGCTTGTACATAATCAGTCGTGTATTGCCTGCCCGTAGCTTGCGGCAAGGTCTACATCGGGAAACAGGAAGATGCCTGAACATACGGTTACGGAAACATCGCTGTTGGTTGTTGGGCAGGTCTTACACGCACCTGGCCTCCCACTGTAAAATGTACCAGGTACAGGTGTGTAAACCTATTTTTCAAAAAAAAACAACTGTGTTGTTTAGGCACACGGACAGGAAAACCTTGGAAAATCACCTGTTAGGAATAGATTTGCGTGCGACTGACTCATCCTTCGGTCAAGACGCAGTGTTGGCGTTCTGGGACGACACGTGGGGTGATATTAAATGATACCTGAGAGTTTGTATTGATGTATGTCTGGGGAATTTATTTATTGATAATCTCTGTATGTCTAAATAGGTTGGGTTATGTCGGTTTGTGTGGATATATATTTCGGTCTCTTAATATATATTGCCAGTTGCTAGTAGTGCGTCGTCTTGTGTATTTCCTTTCTTGGTCAATACGTTTCTGCGTCTGTTTTCAAATTGAGTTACGTTTGGTCGTTTAAATTTGAGTGAGGGCTTATGCTGGTCTATTCACTGTCCGCTTTGCATGATTTCGCAGTTGTGTGTGGTAGTTTTTATATCCAGTAGCAGGGGTACTGGTTCTACTTAATGTTCCCCTAAATATGTATAGCTTTTTATAGAGCCATTAACACAAATCAGGCAAGGACGTCACTTCATGCAAATGATAATGCTTATTCTGGCACACCTAAAGAAAGTAACACATGCTCGGAACTTTGTGGCATCGTAAATCTTTGCTATCCACAAAATGCCGACACTCCAGGGCTTTTGTTATGCACCAATAAAGGTGTTTTATTATAGCAATTTCGATTATAAAATATACGAGAAAAACGTTTGTGGCTTGGCGGGCAGAAGAAAATCCTCCGGACTCAACCGCCTCCCTACGTGTTTCCCAGACAAATGCACGGCCGCGCTTATGAACAACTTCCCTACTGCGACAGCCTAATTACGTCACTTTCTGTGATTTTTCTTATCCTTTCCCAAAAATGCCTTCGTATCTCTTCTCGGCTACACCGTGCTTCTTATTGTGAAGCTGCATATGCCTAACCCTTTGCCAATTCTTACTCTACGGAAACTGCTTTGATCGGCACCACTTGTGTGTTCTCCCTCCCCACCACTGATGCCCCTTTAAAAGTTTTCACCCCTCCAAACTTTCTGCTCTCTTCCAGTTTGCGCAATCCGCTGCTTAAGGCGCTACCACCATTTTTAGCCCTACTTGTTTAACTCGTCATAGTATAGTTCGTTGGCAAAATTACGCCCACCTCCCCTCGCGGGAAACATGGTGTGATGAAACGCATCTCAAGGGGGTTCCATTGGCGTTTTCCAGCGTATTGATTACGCTTATAGCAGGGATTCTCACGCGAAATGGAGGTGGGCGTAATTTTCCATTTTCACCATGCAATGCACATGCAGTACACGTATGCTCAGGTACGGTCTTTATTGCAGACGAGAATGAGTGCCTTGTGGTCCGTAAAGTGCATAGTTAGGGGCTCGACGATTGCATCAAGCAATCGTCGAGCCCTTTTCTTGATTGCATCAAGCAAATTTTGCCTTACCGAGTGCAGTAATGGTCAGTGCATTTTTGTCATTTCTTTCCTTTTATTTCGAGTAAGGACGTCAGCGTGAAGACTGTCATTCTCCAAAGCCTGCCTAGAATAAAGCTTTTATGTTATGTTGTGCATACAAGCGTGGTGTTGTGAAAGAAAAGGTTCCCCGATTCCCGCGCGTGCTAACATTATCATTGTCATAATATAAACAGAATTCATGTTTATCTATGCCCGTCCCAGCCCTTTGTCTTCTGATTTTCTGCAACAGCTGGCATTTCATGATCTCACCCGGCAAATTTACGCCTTTGCTTGGACCAATCATTTGATTCTTTTACGCAACTGCTAAAAAACTCTATTGTCCTGCCTAAATCGGCTAATGCAGCGATAATCGAACATGAACATGCCAAGAAGCGCTTTCGGGCTTGCAGAAGTGATGTAGGACAACGCGAAGGTAGCAAGAAATATTTTTGAAGGGAAGGGAAGCGGGTAGGCCACTGGTAAAAAAACAGAAGAAAGAGCCTGCCCAAAAGTTGGTCTCAGTCATCTTTTATCAACCTTTTCTATTTTTCTCTTTGGTTATTGCATATTATGAAACTATTCCGTTTGTGCATACAAAAGAGAGGCTAAAATTGGGAGAGATAGATGGATAAGAATTTTTTTGATGGGAGGGTGTTCTGCCACCGACACACCCCCTCCCCCGGACTTGCTGCTCCCATGCCCCACGTTCTACTAATGTTGACTGTGCACTTGCCGCGTAAATCGCCAACGTTTTTATTCGACGCCCGCCTGTTATGTCTGAGTGTTTTCTTTATGAAAGTAATATTGCCAAACAATGTGGCCAAGATTAGATTAGCCAAGATTAGATTAACTTGGTCGATTAGATTAACGTAGCCAAGATTAGATTAACCAAGCCTTTAGCTGGTCCGGGTTATCAACATAGCTTTCGCGTCGCATAGAAAGCCCTCGTTAAAACATTGGCTACAGGGAGAAATTCAACTCATAAATCATTGAGTGAAGCCACCTTTTCCAATTTCCAGCGAGGTTTAGCAAAGAAAAAATGAATAGGGTGGGAGGCTTCTGGAAGTGCATCTTGTAGGGCTTCCCAGACACCTGAAAAACCAGGTCGACCCCTGGGGTATGCGGACCCCACTTGAGAACACCTGAACCAAAGAGTGAAACGTGAGTTCTAGAACAGACGCGCTGCGTTAGAGGGCCGGAAATGTTGATTGTTTATTTTTTAAAACTATGTCTTTTTGCAAACAAGGAAGAAAAAAATGGCGAGCGCTCATGAGCGCGTGCCTCGCCATGACCCCCTAGGCCTTCATTCACGCAGCGGGTTTAGGAATAAAAAAAACTGTCGTGTCGTGAAGCACGATCAGGCCTGCAAAAATACAGCCCTACTGCTTAAGTTGAAAAGACTCCGTGCCTGAGCCAGGTGACCGCGGCAGCCACATTCTCTAGAAGCCATTTTGGATCATTGTAGAAATGACTACGGGTGGGTCACTCATCCCAAGATGGCGTGGAGCTACCGCCACCGCTGCCTCGAGTCACTGAAGAGTAGCTGGTGGAAGTCCACAATGCTGAGGATGTATTTCCATCCACCTGTCGCTGCGAATGTGACAAGCCCTTCGACAAATATGAGTTTGATTACTCGCACCGAAAGTATGCAAATAGACAACGATACTGAAACTTAACTTTGTGTCCGGCGATGCTCCAGAGCAGCAGCTTCGCTATTCATGTCTGGAGCTTGAGTGTAAGCTTCCCCAAATTTTCCTTTTTCTAAACTCACAGCCTGTGCCGAAGTCGCTAGACGGTCCCCGCGTGTCACGCACTCACAAACGCTAGGAATTTGCGGGTTATTTATTCCTGTTACGGCGAACGTGCGGCTTGAACAACGGCTCCGCTGTTAATGGATAAATATTCCGGCGGGTGGGATTCATACTAGAGTCACCCAGAAGGCGAGGCGAGTACGAAACACCTAGTTGGCTAGTACTCAATCATTATTGGTGACTCCAGACGGACCTACTAAATCCGTTGGGGAATTCGACTTAGAAACGTTCCTTAGCGATATGCACTCCGAATTTAAGGTGAAATTATAGCATTTTAGCTCCCGCGGCAGGAATTCGCTAAGTAGCAAGTTACATCACTGAAATAGCGTATATGTAGGACTACAAGCTCATGTATATGTAGCACTAACAAGTCCAGGTCTCTTGGTCGTTCAAACGAAAGTGGGGGAACTCTTAAAACAAAAGAAAACAAAAACAGGCCAGTGATGATAACGACAGGAACTATGCATGCGCACCACTGGACGCTTTCCCCTGCAGGCACGGGGACTTTACTGTGAGTGAAACGAACGCGCGACATTCGCGTTAAGCCTCGTTCACACGCTTCTTTTATGCGATTTCTACAGCTATGGATCCTAAAACTTCTACCGCAGCAGCAGCTGTGGTGCAATCAGGGCGCACACACTGGTGGAGTATCTTCTCTGGAATTTAATCTTCACGCTTTGGCATTAACAACATCAAGAGCAGTGCTTAGGTGTCATGTTTCACGCCACATCAGGCACGTTCTGTAGATCATAACAGTTTGAAAAAATCACGTTTTGAACCAAATAATAAAACTTTGCGGCGTTAGATTACGCGAAAAGTGACAATTCATTATACAGATGTTACGAAGTTACAAAAGTGTTGTCGACAATTATTAAACTTTGAAGTTTCTTCATTGGCTATGAAAAAACTGACGTTATTTTTGCAACCTATTTAGCTGCAAATTAGACAGGTTGCATTAAAATCTATTGTAACAAACCAAAGAGCTCACAGCACTCCCTGGGACGCTGTTCTCTCATTGAAGTTGGTTGCAGTGTTAGTAATAAATGAAAGGGGCGCAAATTGACCTCACCACCCCGCCCATCGAAATCGTAATTGATGTGTCGCCTCAGAAAAGCGCCCTCGCCTCCTCAGCAACTGAATCAAAACAAACGTCTGCCTCCCCGTATTCACATGTGGGCGCAGCGCACTGAAAAAAAAAAAAGGCTGCGCCAAAGATAGACCAGGGCTGCGAATTCTTCGGAACACGTTAGTTCGACTGGGCCGCTCCCACCTAGAGCACCATATAAACACTGCACACACTTGGTGGAATGTTTGCACATTGGCTCAGGAACAATGCGGAACCTGCATTACATACCATAGTTTTTACCTAAAACCAGATTGCATTCAGGTGCGCGCGCCAACACCGATAGCTGTTTCCCACCCCATTTTTCTGCCTTCTCTCTGATTTCATTCGCCTACTTTTTCCACTACAGGTCACTGTCCCGGTAGTTCTCGAGCGGAACCGCCAAATACTTCTTCGGCGTGTCGTCTCATGTCATCCCGACAAATGCGCTCGGCTTACATTCCAAATTGCCGTGACAAAATCCCATACACTTGCCCAGTTCACAGGACTCCCGCTATACCTGCAAAACTTTTTGAGGCTATCTATGCCTTCTAGTATGCTTTGCCTATCACCGAAAAACAAAGCGATGTCATCGGCATACGCAAGCATGCGCACTTCACACGTTTGCGGTGCAAAACCTCGAAAGCTAGAGTTTCTTATAATGCTCAAACAAAAGCTTTCTATGTAAATACCGAGAAGTTATGACCATATCGGGCAGACTTGGCGTACGGAGCTATTAGCTGGAATGGGCGAACTGGCGTCATATTTATTCATTAGTCTAGTCATGCGTTCACAGTACGCCATTTGCACTCCCTGAGTAATGACTTGTCATTCGTTGATTTGTTGGAGAAATAAATCAAGAATCCTTGCGAGACTTTATCAAAAGTTTCTCTAGATTGTGGTAACAGATTGTGAACCGACATGTGAACGGTCATGCGACGCAGAAAAAATGCCCGAGTACAGGCACATTCGGTTCTCTTCCCCCCCCCCCCCCCCTCGCCTCTAGGCCCTTACATGATGAACGCGGAGGCGGTTTGCTAAAGCAAATTCAATGTTCGAGCGTTTACAATCGCCGCGCTTTTTTTGACGAAGGATTTTGTAGCCCCTGGCGTTCAACACTGAAGATCAAACTTTGTGTGCTAGGTTTTTTTGAAGCTAAGGCTTTCTTACAAGGTCTAATGACATCGTGTTAAAAATACCCCGCACTGATTTTGGCGAACAGCCAGGCTAGGAATTTCAAAGTAGCAGTGGGGTTATCTAGTGTATGCGAGGGATTGAGAATTGAAGATTGATTTCAGATGGTGCTGCATGCGGAAAATACCACACGCTGTACTTTATCAACGTAGGCGTCACCAATACAGCCCGCTGAATGTGCCAGGCGTGCTGCGCGAAATCGCGGTGGTTTCGCTTGAGATGCATCGAATGCACCAGCTGTCTTTACTTTCGTAACCGAAGCAACTCGAAGTTCGGGATTAGGCATAACTCGGGCCTTCTGGAGTAGCACCCAGAGTCAACTCCCATCCAACACTGATCATAGAATACTTTACAAGCAATGTCTACGCTCTGAAAAAGGCAACCACATTGACCGCGTTCACACCGTTACAACCTAAACACAACGCAGGTTGCTCGTGAGCGGGCGAGATGACAGGTTCAAGATGCTCAGTGTGGCCAGCTTAGCCGCCACGGCCTACATAATCTTAATGCTACTGTCGCTAATTGCGACATACTGGATGACATACTGTGAATTGCGACATACTGTGAAATTTGTTCGTGCCGCTCCCCGCACTTTTTATAAGCACCAAATCTTGAAACGCTAATCTCAGCACGTCTTCAACCGAGACGTTTTTCTGCATTATTACCAACTCCGATAAGACGGCATCCTTTTCAAATGAAATGAAAAGAGTGTCCCCAATCGTATGCAGCACATAAACATGGACATTGGCTATTGAGCAAATAGTAAAATGTAGCATTGTTTTTTCTAGGAACCCGGTTTAAGCTGTCTGGTTTCCAACATGAAGTTTTAGATTTTCATCCCGCATTACCTGCGTGTAATTTTAAAACTCTTTAAAATGTTTTTCTTACAATGTAGATTTCAAAATTATCGTTTAATAGAGTTGAATAAATTTAAACATATCATTTTAATTAACAACTAAAGTGCACTTTGAAGCAGTATTGAAGCAGTGAAAGGGGTTTAATATTGCTATATACTGAACAAATAAATAAGAAAATGCTCCCAATTTCCCGACATGAAGGACTTCGTATCGGGTAAAAAATTTTGCAGATAGCCATGTAACACATCGCTTACAATGACCCCGCTCGTTCGAATGTATCTGAATTTTTTTTTTATTTGTTTTGGGGCAGCTTGTTTCCTCATCACAGGCACTTGTTCAAGTGTGTCCATTTCAAACTGAGTTATTTTTTTTTCTGTTTTGGGGCAATGCTGTTACCACTAGCCGCTGTGCCCTGATACGAATTTTGTCATTATTTCTTTTCAGTCAATTGTTGTTTCAGGCAATTTATTCTCTAACTTCTTTCTCAGTTTTTCTCTATCGAGTCCGAGATTTCAAGTAGCTATTTAAGGCAAGCACACTGACCCCGTCAACCGGTGTGCATGCTCTACGCAGACGAACTCGCGAACAGGCGGGAAAGCACGTTCAAATGAGCATAATTAGGTTTTAAATTCGTTTAGTCATTCAGGGCTAGCGTGCAAAATTTATAGCGTACATGTGCCTGTGAAAGGAAAATGCCCAAGTATCCCATCTTTCGGCTGAAAGGTCGTCAAAAGAACGTTCTTCTGCTTCCCCTGCAACGTGACGGCCTTTCACTCTCCCGCTCCCACAATTCATGCGGTTCTCCCCTCTGTTGATCCTTCGATGATAAACGCGGAGGAGGCTTGCTAAAGCAAAATAAATCTTCCCGCATTCGCACCCATTGCGCACTTTCTGTAGAAACATTTTCAGTGTCAGGCAGTCCAGTCACAAGATCAAAGGAGTTTGTCAGCTGGACTTTATTTAGCAAAAGCATTCTTTACAGGACTAATGCTATCCCGGAAAAAAACTACTGCCTTCCCCCATACACTGGTTGGTGGACGAAAGCTCTGATTACACCTCTGAAAACACGGCGCCAGCAAACATCGAGACTTCCAATGTGAGAAAAATATTTTTTGGGCCTTTTATCCATGCAATAACTTTACCGTGAACTCAAAATGTTTCGGTAGCTTTGTCAGAAAAACTTTCATTTTCGCTCACTGGGTTCCTGTTGATAAGGCGGTTGTGCGCGCTTTCGTCATTTTGAGGTTTTTAGACGTTACTGGCATCATTTTCACAGTTTTCATTATTTCTCCCTCAGTGTTTTTTTCTTACCAATTCTTATTTATTCTTTGCTGCCAATCAAACACTGGACCAAGTGCGGAGTGCATGGCAACGTAGGCCTGTCATTGCTATTCAAAAACAATACGGCTGGTATGTCAAGCGGTCTGTGTGGTTGTGTGAAACGTCATGACGTAAATTAGGCAATTGGCGGGAATGTTTAGGTCATGCAGTGGCAACTTTAACCTGCGTAAAAGGGACGTTATTTTAGGTCAGAGCTTAGAAATGGCGACTTCTGTCGCCACAAAACAGGGCAAAAACTTTCACCGACCTTCGGCGCCGTGAAACTCCGTGAATTTGCAGCGTCCGCAGTTTCACACGACACGCGGTTTAAAAATGTTTTCAAGCGAACGAAATCTTGTCGCGCGAGAATTAATGAAATCCGTTAATTATCACGCAAACTTGGCGCGAAAAGAAATCGCGCGTATTGGCTCCCTGTAAACTCGACCGCGGACAACGCGACGGAAGATGCAGGTTCCCTCCGGGGGAGGGGGGAATCTTGTGGCGCTCTCTTCAGCAGCCTTCGACATATCACAGGCCGGTGGGTTTGACCCTTCTCTCCGCAACCTGGAGTTGTCTATTTCCAGTCAGGTTCAAAAAAAAAATCAGGCATAACTGCCGGCTCAAATGCACACGCTCTGGCTGCTACAGTGTTCTCGAAGCAATAAAAGTTTGTTGTCGTGTGCTCTGGTTGCATGGGAAGTATTGATTTCGTCTTTCGTACACCGCGCGCAGTCAAAACATTAAAGAAACGCCAAAACTGTTTGTGCAGCTTCGGCTAAAAATAGGTTTGTGCACACCGCCGACGACGGGGGCTCGTAAAAGAAAATGCAAGAAAAAGGCATGAAGTTGGCCTGCGACAGCCAATAGGCGAGCCACCGCAAACATTTTGTAATTAATTTTGGAGGTGCCTGTAACGCATAATGTGGGAAATAAAAAAGTGCGCTGTTGAATTTTCCGAGTCTTCCACAGTGATTTGCACAGTCACCGCTTCACGTGCAGGTATAAAAATCACCTGAGGTATAACCTAGCAGTATAATCTAACATCGCGCAGCTTTATTTGCAGTACTCCAGAGTGTTTCCGGGTCCTTTTGAGATCCGGGGGTCTCCGAAGGTGGAGCCCTGTGCATCGCAGGACTTCTATTAGGGCGTTTGTAAGACCTGAGCAACTCCACAACAAGTGTTCAAAGTCAGCTTCTGATGCAGGAGTCACACAAAATGGACTGGTGTCCGCAAACTGGTGTCCGTCCGTGATAGCGCGAAGGCCAATGCTGCGTAACTGCTGGAGATGGCGGCACCCCTATTTAAACATATTTTAAGTAACATATCATTTTAAATAAAAAAAAGCGAAAGTGTCAGAATCACGACCTCCTCGAAGCGAGCGAGATGACGAGGGAGTTGAGTTGCATGCGGACAGAGTAGAAAGTGCGTGGTGCAGTGGAAGATCTTCCTTTTCACCGGCAGTTCCTCTACGGTGGATAATGGAAGAAGATGTAAGGGCCGTGGGAGGAGCAGCAGCTTTCATGCTTCCTCCTCTTTGCAGCATTTCCTTGATCACTGCCTGGTTATATGCACCATTTCCGGGTTTATTACTTCTGTAAATCAGTGAATGAAGCTCTGCTTATTCAACTTCTTCAGCCGTACTTGACAATTTCTAGTTCTTACGTTGCACGATTAGTTTTTTTATTTTTTTTTATGTTAGTTAGTTTCACATTTTGCTTCGTACATGCCACCTAGCCGCAGTATGTCCATATTCTAAGACAGTCGTTCTCCTTTCTTGCCGTGGCTCTGCTCGGTGCTCGAGCGCTACCGGTTCCTGTGATTTTGTATTCTGGTTCGGGTTTGTTTTAAATGCAGGGCATTTCTTGTACTCACGATGTCACCCGTTCTAGTTGTCTATCGTCGTCCGCACCCCTCCCCCTACACTATATATCAAAAAATAATACTTACCGGCGCCTGGTTTCGATACCACGACCCTGCGGGCGGAACGCTAGGTACATGGTGCTCTGCCCACTCCGCCACAAAGCCGACACAGAATGGAGGGCTACGAACGCGCCTTATATCCTTGACTCATTCAAACTACGTCAAGAAGCTGCTGATACAACGCATTCACTACCTGTGGGCGGAACGCGAGGTACATGGTGCTCTTCCCACTGCGCCACAATAATCATACCCACCTGCTAATAACTGATGTCATAGCCACCTGCTAATAAATGATGTCACGTGACCACGTAATTACGTCTTCTCATTTAATTACAATAGAACAACCAACAGCAACAAGTGCAACAACATTGACGTAACGCAAACTACTTAACGTCGTGCGTCCCCGGAAATGCTCTGCATTTGATCGTCCCCCTCGCGAGGGGGATGTTTAGTTTCCTGCCGCCGCAAGAACCAGGCGGCCTCCTCCGCAGTTTGTGGCGCATACCCACTTGAGGGATTGGCCATTTATAATTCTTGCGGAAGGAGATTGCGGAAAAAATAGACTTTACCCCACAATACATTCCTAGTAGTCGATGGTAAGTGCTGCAAGGTTGATTTTTTTTATCACCTCCCATGCAGCAGACCAGTGCATTGCAGGTCCTATGTAGCTGCTACAGTAAGCGATGGGCAACCCCGGCTGACGTGAACAGCATATATTTGTGCTGCTGGTGGCACTACATAGTGTTGCAATGCATTCACAACCGGTATGACGCCGATAGGCATAAAGATAGATAAAGGGTATTGAATACGTATTTTGAACGCCACCTTGCTGATGATCTTCTCTGATATTGAGGTCTATAGAAGATAACATGTCGTATGCGGCGCTATCACTGTGTGTAGAATTCGGTGACCCGCGCTCGGGATGGAATCCCGATAAGGCGATGATCTCTCTCTTGGCATAGCAGCACAACATGATCTTTCTGAACTAGACTTATGTCAATTGCTGCCGACTGCGAATTATCTGGCCAGAAAGTCAACGCGGCTGCACAACCCGTCAAACAACTAATCTAGTGTTTTAAACGTGATTGGTTTAACTTCGTGCAGAGGATGCCCACGGTTGCTCGGAGCCGATATTTGCGGTTCCCCTAGTACCATGAATGTATGCACGTGAGCTTTCATAAACTTTTACTGGCTTGAAAAAATATTTTTTATTTCAAACTTACTGGTGCTTTTACAAAACATTAAAAATGACGACTGTGCACAGTGTTATAAAAATTGTACACATTTATTTCGTAACAGTTTTGCAGAACGTAATGGTTTCTTTACAGGAACAAATGTTCCAAAAGAGCTTCCGGTTCAAGAATCAATGGCCTATTTTTTCTTGTAATTTCATTCAGTTCAGACGAAAGCGACAATACACTGATATCGATGCGTGTGTGATTCGGTTCCGCTTGGCGTGTCGATATATTTGTATCATGCTAACGAAGACTAGACGCCATTCATATTGGGGGGGGGGTCGTGCGGGAGTTTCTGCAAGTGATTGCCTCACAGCCATCGGTGTAGCTTGATGTAAAAACTTCCAAACACCGACCAGTTTTTTCCACATGCTGCCAAAGAAGGGAAAATCTTCAGTATGTGACAAGCGAGTGGATTTAAGGGTTCCTTGAAGCGAAGTCATTCACACCACGTAAGTTTGTACGTTGTAGACTGGAGGGTGCCGAATTTGTAGCGTGCAGTGCGAATGAAAGTAAATGCCTTTACATAATTATATATACTGTAAAATGGGTTTATTGGCGAAGGAAATGCAGCAGGATGCTCAGCAAAGATAGTCTAAAAGCAAGCGGGGTATACAGTTGGCTCTAACGCGCTGTTCTCGCCGTCCACGCTGACGGTTATGCCTGTCAAGTTCAACGGTGCTTCATCTTCGTTGCCGTTATTTGTACGACGGCCAATCCCCTTGCAAGAGTTGGAGATAGTTGACATAGTGCTGTTGACCGCTGTTACCTCTCCCGCACTCCAGTCACCAACCGCGGCGAAGGGAGCCACACTGGCGACTTGGGGCACGCCACGACAACCGGGTTATAATAACGCTTGAGGCGTTGCACGTGGACTGTCTCGCGGCCTCGGCAACGGAGGTCTGAACACGGGGTTAGCGGCTTGACAACGTAATTGACACGCGACGAGCGTTCGACGTCGCGGTAGGGGACGTGGTACTTGGGTAGCAGCTTGCTGGAGAGACCAGGAGTAGTAGTCAGCAAAAAAAAAAAAACATACCAGGGAGCCGGGCAAAAAATTCGCTTCTGGGCAGTCGCCATCAGGATGATAATTTTGGTGTGACTGGTCTTCAAAACTGAAAGCGCGGGCAGTCTGGTGGCATATTTTGGCGTGGCTGCTGAGTCGAGAAATACTCGTTTGCTCAGAAACATCAGGACGATAGGGGAGGATTGTGTCGAGACTGCTGGATGGTTCACGACCATACAGGAGGAAACGAGAGAATCCAGTGGTACACTGCACCGCGGTGTTATATGCGCACGTAAGAAAGGGAAGAATCGTGTCCTAGTTGGAGTGGTCAGAAGAGATGTACTTGGCGAGCATATCGACAAGAGTGCGATTAAACCTCTCCGTCAACCCATTCGTATGTGGGCGGTAGGCTGTAGTGGTACGGTGAGTCACGTTGCATTTTTTCCAGGAAGCTACTTTCACTTTCGACAAAAAGACGCGCTCTCTATCACTTAGAAGTTCACGTGGTGCTCCGTGGCGGATGATGAAACGATGTAGAAGTAAAGAAGCAACTTCGCTCGCCATGCCGCCGGTAGCGCAGCGGTCTCAGCGTAGCGCGTAAGATGGTCGATAGCAACCATGGCCCAATGGTTGTAGGCGGCAGTAGCTGGCAACGACCCGTTTAAGTCAATGCCGATCCAGTCGAAAGGGTGCGCTGGGCAGGGTAAAGGTTGCATTGGGCCCGTTTGTTGTTGATTTTCGGGCTTCAAATGCTGAGAGTCTTCACGTACCAGATAAACTTCGTGGCGAAGGTGTACATGCCTCTCCAGAAATAGCGCTGTCGTTGTAGTTCGTACGCCTTCAGCCCGCCTGCATGGGCACAATGCACATCCGAGTGGAAGCTTTCAAAATAGGCAGTCCGCAAGTGACTAGGGATCAAGAGCAACCACTTGCGCCCTTTCGGACGATAATTGCGGCGATAGAGAAGTCCATCACGGATGGCAAATTGAAAAGTTAACAGATGCAAAATTTGGAATGAATCGCGGGAAATATGAACAAAAGGCAATGCAACTGCGCAGGGCTTTTAGAGTGGTCGTTTTTGGGAAGTCGGCCAAAACTTGTAGCTTAGCAGGGTCAGGGATAATGCCGTCTTTTGAAACCACATGACCGAGAATCGTCAACTTTCAGCCCGCAAAATGACACTTTTTTAAGTTTAGCTGTAGACCAGCCTTCGTTATGCACTGCAAAACTTGCTCTAGACGTGTAAGGTGGGTGTCGAAATCGGGAGAAAATATAACGATGTCGTTCAAGTAATATAAACAAGTTTTCCACTCGAGGTCACGCAGAAGCAGAATATCGTCTATCATGCGTTCAAAAGTGGCGGGCGCATTACGTAACCCAAAGGGCATTACATTAAATTGGTATAATCTATCGGTGGTCACAAACGAGGTTTTTTCATGGTCATCGTCTGGCATCGGCACCTGACAATAACAGGAGCGCAGGTCCAGCGGTTACGAGAACTGAGGTCCTTGCAGATAGTCGAAGGCATCATCGATCCGGAGCAGAGGGTAAACGTCTTTCCCAGCGAACTTATTAGGTCGGTGGTAATCCACAAAAGATCGGTTCGATCCATCCTTTTTCGAAACACCTACGACTGGAGAAGCCCAAGGGTTATTAGATTGCCGAATGACGCCTAGCTGGAGCATCTCATCGACATGGCTTTCGATGACAAAACGTTCTTTGGCCGAAACACGATATGGTCGCTGGCGCAAAGGACGATGGGAGCCAGTGTCGATTCGATGAGAGAAAGTCGTTGTGCGACGCAAAGAAGTCTTCTGACAGTCGAAGGTGGATTTGAAACGCTGAAGAAAGGTCAGAACCTGGTCGCGCTGAAGAGGATCGAGACCGTCGTCTACGGGGGTAACAAAGGCAGCAGAGTCAAGAGGAAGAGGTCGGCTGATTGAATTAAGAGACAGAGCAGGCTACACATCCGGGAAGCCGATGAAGTGGCTGCCAATTGCGTCCACACGCCCAAGGGACTAACAACAAACACAGTTAAGGGGGAAGAAGATGCATTGCAGACAGCCATTGTGCCAGCATCATTCTCTATAGAAAGGACAGTGTAAGTAACATTGGTGCCTTTGCGACGGGAAAACTATTAGACAGCGTGAACACGACTGTTTCCTCGGAAATTGTGTCATAGGTCACTGGTATGAGAACGGCACAAGCTGGCCGAATTGTGCAATCGTCGGTGGCGCATAACTTAGAAGAAAGCGGAATACCCTCCGTTTCGGCGTTAAAAATAGGAAGTGAAGCAAGCTCGGCTCGGGCACAGTCAATAATGGCGCTATGACGTGACAAGAAGTCCCACCCTGTAATGATGCGGTGGGAAGACGATGGCAGGAGGAGAAACTCGATGATTGTAATAGTACCGCCAATCCCCCCGAAGGGGTATGCTTGCAATTAGAGGACAATTATGCCCCAGTGCTGAGCGCGTGAGCGTGAGCGTGTCCGCGGAAACTCGGTGTGAGCTCGGAGAGCACCGACAGTGATCTACAACCACCGACGGCGCCAAGGCTACCGCGCCAGGAGATCGCCAGTGACCGCCACATAACGGGGGCCATAGCGCCGGTCGCTCGTACGAGCTACCACACCGGGCACTCGTGCCTTACGCATGGGCGTCTGGTCATCAGCCCTCAGGCGGGGGCGCCATCGGTTCGAGAGGACTACCCGTCGGGGCCGCCACCCCTGCCTTCTTCTCTTGGGCCTCCGGGCGAGAGGTTCGTGCTACCGTGCCGGGCCGCCTCCTGTTCCTGCTGGGCTGCGCCACCGGGACGGGCCACGTGTGGTTCATGTGACGTGGGGCCAGCCAAACGGAACCAGCGCGTCTGTGACCCTCGGCTAGTGTGACTGCGACCACCCATGTGAGCCCAGTCCAGATTGCACGCGTATGTGGGGCGTTCGCTTCCCTCGCTGAACTGGGACTTGCGCGGGACTGTTAGATGGTGTAGGACTGAATCCCACCTGTTGTTTTTCTCCTTTTTTCATTCGCGTTTGCCGCGTGTGTAACGTTTCGGTTTCTTCCCCTTTTGACCCATTTGAGCCAATTTCGCCGCATAGCACAATGCTCCTACGTTTTCCCTTCATGTTGTGGCCTCTGTCGTCATTGGCTCCGTGTGCACGCCTCGTGGTTCCCACCACCGAACACGGAGATCATCACAATTGGCGTCCGCGACAGGACCTCTTCAATATCATCTCAAAGAGGTCGCAAGGCTTGTCCAAGAGGCGTGGGGACAGAGAGCCGACATGGAGGTGGAAAAGTTACTGGCCAGCGAAAAGGAGCTGGGACTCCGCGGTGGCGAACTGCGGGAATGGGTCAAAGCAGAGCAGGATCAGTTGCGCGAAGAAATGGCGGTAGAACGGGAAGCTCTGAAGGCCACAGCAGAGCTGGAACGCGCAAAGCAGGAGAGCGTGAGTCTCAGCTTAAGGCTACAGGAAAGCGCGCAAAACAGCCCACAAGCTGAGGTCTCCGTCGCAGCCCAACCAGACCCCGTGCCTGCCATGTCGAAGAGCCCGCATGACTTTATCCCTCCATTTGAGGAGACGAGAGATGACCTGGACGCTTACCTCCAGAGGTTCGAGGGGATCGCTGCAGCTCAAAAATGGCCTGAAGATAAATGAGCCGTGGGATTGAGTACATGCCTCACCGGAGACGCGCTCTCCGTCGTATGGAGGATGACGCCAGAAGGTTCTTTGGATTACCAAAAAGTCAAGCTGGCGCTTCTTCAGCAGTTCCGTTTTACCCCTCAAGGGTACAATGACAAATTCCATCAGCTGAAAGCTGAGGACGGCGAAACCAAAACTCAGTTCGCGTCGCGACTTTCCGGTTAGTTTACCGATGGCTCGAAAGGTCCGGGGTTCCCAAGACGTTCGAAGCATTACGCGACACGATGATCGCGGAGAAATTCTCCAAGTGTTGCTCATCCCAACTGGCCGTTTTCATTAGGGAAAGAGACTGCAAGTCGACCAAAGAAATGGCTGAAGCTTGCGATCGCTTCCTTGTAGGCCGAGCCCTGACAAAGTTGGGAAAGGTCAGGTACGAAAAGAAAGAGCCACATGCAGACCTTCGTTCCAAGAGAGCTCCCACCTGTTTTTTGTGTGGAAAACTTAGGCACAGCGCACCAAACTGCAGGGTAGTAGGCCTGAACATCCACTGCGGAAGCTGCGAAAAACAAGGGCATCACGGAGACAGCTGTCGCTCTAAGCCTCCCGATAAAGAGCAGGTGTCGGCATGCGCTATAGAAGTGTCACGAAAAACCACAACTGCACCGCGGAAATAAAGGCAAATTGGCATTATCACGTTCCCAGCGTAAAAAAATTCCCCGCATTTCCCCGAGGGGAAGAATGTGAAAGTGCGAATGCACGAGTTGAATTTGCGCGGTTCGGTAATGTTCGCGAAAGAGAGATCACACACACACACACAACTACAAAGAAAGAAAGATGCATTTATTCACAGACACCTATTTGTGTTGTCGTTGTACTTGATTGCTAGAGCGGATCTCAGCTTTGAAATTTCGTGTCAGTACTCCTTTAAGCGGGTGCATTAGCCCTTCTCACGCCCGATTCCTCACGTGGGTATGTGCCATGTCAGCGGCCAGGCAGCGCGCGCCCATCTCCCCCCGTTGCTAGGGAAGACGGCACCCGCAGCTGTTGCTATGCGGACTACGGCGGCGGACGATTCAGGCTCGCTTAAGAAGTGCATTCGCACTTAAAAGCAACGCCAGCTCCAGAGGAAAAGTGCTTCAAGGCGTGTGACAGTTGTAACCCGTGACAACTACAGTCAACAAGTTTCCATTCTGAGAGACACCGGCAGCAACGCCGTCATCGTGCGACGAGAGCTTGTCCCTGATAGTTGCCTTACAGGCCGAGGCTTCAACCGTCCGTTTTGTGGACAATACCACAAGGAGACTTGAAGAGGCTTCAATCCACGTGGATACACCATACTTCACAGGAAAATTCCTTGCCTGTGAGATCCTGTACGATCTCACACCTGCAAACGTACCAGGTGTTAAGGACCCCAACAGCCCTAACCCTGTGTGGAAGCCACAGCAACCAAGGCATCCAGCAACTCTAGCGATGCTCGGTGAAGAAGCACATCCTTTTTGGGCCGACGAGAACACCAGCCAGGTCCATCAGAAGGTGCAGCATAACCGGCTGGCAAGTCCCAACATGTTCGCCAGTGTTCCTGGAAAAGAGATGCGCCAACAGCAGCAGCAGGACAAGACTCTGGCCAACTGCATGAAGATGGCAGCGACAGAGTCATCTTCCGGTAAATGAAAGCCCTGCAAGTTTTTTTGCGAAAAGGGGGTGCTGTACCGTCGTTACGCCTT
The DNA here is from genome assembly GCA_013339765.2 of Haemaphysalis longicornis. NCBI lineage: Eukaryota > Metazoa > Arthropoda > Arachnida > Ixodida > Ixodidae > Haemaphysalis > Haemaphysalis longicornis. The sequence goes on along the minus strand of CM023452.1, from coordinate 81,203,369 downwards.
ACCATCTGGTCGTTTCATTGAACAACTTGTTATTCCATATTATTTCAGAGACGTGATAATAAAGAAGGCTCATGAAGGAGTACCAGGTCATCATCGCTTCCTAAAAACAACTAAAAGAATTCTCCGGAATTTTTATTGGCCGAATGTTTACGCCGACGTCCGAAGATTTCTTAGGACCTGTGAGCCGTGCAAGACAGGAAACCCGAAATGTGAAGTGGGTGTCGCTTCTACGAGAAAGCTGCCTGCCGTTGGCCTGTGCGTTAAGGAAAGTTTGTTTTCATGCAGAACGACAAGCCCATAGTGCACATACGGGCCACGATCAAAATAAGCATGTGCTCTGAGGTCAAAGTTTTCAACCTTGTTTTGGCGTCTCTGCAGTGAGCTGCCGTGGTCTCCAGACGATGCTTACTGCCGGTTCACAAAAGCTGTTGACAGTACAAACATTGTTTTGTTTTCTTTCCCTGCCCCACTTTTCGCCCACCGGTGTCTTCTGAAAGTGTGTGTGTGTGGCTTCACCCCAAAACACTTTCCAAAGCCGGGGGTAGTGTAATGGTACCGCCAATCCACGAAGGGGTATGCTTGCAATTAGAGAGCAATCATGTCACTCTGCGCGAGCGCGTGAGCGGATGGAACGCGACGGGAACCACCATTGGTCGGCGGAAGCTCGGTGTGAGCTCGGACAACACCGAACGTGACCTGCACCCACCGATGGCGCCCGTGCTATGGCGCCGAGAGGTCGCCAGTGACCGCCCCATAAGGGGGGCCATGCCGTAGCGCCGGTCGTTCGTACCCGCTACCACACTGGGCACCCGTGCCTTGCGCTGGGTCGTCTAGTCATCAGCCCTCAGGCGGGGCCGCCATCGGTTAGAGAGGACCACCCGTCGGGGCCGCCGCCCCTGCCTGGCTCTCTTGGGACTCCGCGCGAGAGGTCGGCGCTACCGCTCCGGGCCGCCTCATTTTCCTGCTTGGCTCCGCCACCGGGTCGGGCCACGTGTGGTTCGAGTGACGTGGGGCCAGCCAAACGGCACCAGCACGTCTGTGATTCTCAGCTAGTGTGACTGCGACAACCCATGTGAGCCCAGTCCAGATTGCACGCGTATGTGGGGCGTTCGTTACCCTTGCTGAACTGGGACTTGCGTGGGACTGTTAGAAGGTGAAGGACTGAATCCCACCTGTCGTTTTTCTCCTTTGTTCATTCGCGTTTTCCGCGTGTGTAACGTTTCGGTTTCTTTCCTTTTGACCAATTTGAGCCGCTTTCGCCGCATAATACAATGCTCCTACGTTTCCCCTTCGTGTTTTGGCCTCTGTCCTCATTGGCTCTATGTGCATGCCTTGTGGTTCCCCTCACCGAACACTAAGATCATCACAATGATGTACAGCTCATTTTTACTAGAATTCGGGCGGTCAGAACTGCGAGGGGCTCGACGTGATGCGCTATGGCAGTGCCGAGATGGAAACCGGAAATTGGCGTCATCACTTTTCCTAGTTTGCGGCAAATCTCTTCGTTCATAACTGATAACGCTGCTCCACTGTCAACCTAGGCGCAAGTGGGGATTCCTTCCACCTCAACTTCAATCGTGTTCGCGGGACACACACAACGGTTTCGGTGTTTCTACGGCGCCACAGTTCTTTCCTGCGGAACTGCGGCGATCAGTGTTCCTCCGGCGAAATTGGACGATGACGCATCACCGAGATGGAACGGCGTCGCGGAGAGAAGTACCGACGGGTACCGAAAGAAAGTTCGTCACGGGAAGGCGGGGAGCAGGGCGGCCCAGCATGGGCGTCGTTGGAAAGCCGGTGAGGAATATACGGGTTATCAGCGTAGGCTGGCCGTCGGTAAGCGTCTCCTGCCCGTGAAATCCCACGGCGGCAATAACGTGTGATGTGACCACAAATTCCACAGGAGAAACATATCGGCCGGTTATCAGGCATTAGCCAGGGGTTGGTGTGGAGCGTTGGCGGGCGAACCGGAGTAGGAAGTGGCGGCGGCTGTGGGTGGCGAGACACATAAGCGTTAGTCGGTGCCCGTGCCTCAACTTCAGCGTAGCATAGTGACGCCGCAACAGGCAAGAGCTCGGCAGCAGCTGGGATGGCTTCAGCGACTTGCTCCCAAATCACCTGATGGAGTGGCGACGACTAGGCGGATTCTTGTATCGGTGACGACCACAGCGATAAACAAGGCAAGAGAGAAATCTGCCGGGCGACCTCCTCGCAAATCATCTCTTTTATGCGCCGCAGCAGGGACGGGTTTTCGTTGACTTCTAGTGCACAGAGTGGGTCGTCACGCGGTGACGGTCGGTGACGAGTCATGGTGCGCTGCCTGCACAACTCATCGTAACATTGGCACAGACTTACGACTTCGCTTACGTTTTGGGGTTTTTCGCAAGCAGAACGTGGAACGCGTCATCGGCTATGCCTTTAAGGATGTGCTTGACGGTGTCTGGCTCAGGATCGACTGGTTCACTCGCCGGCGGATATCTACCACATCCTCAATGTAGGAGGTAAAGGTCTCACCGGCCTGTTGAGCCCGTTCTCTTAAGCACTGCTGCTCGCGAAGCTTGCACACAGCAGGGTGACCGAATACGCCAGCAATGTTCGTTGTAAATGCGGTCCACGTTGAACTGTCAGCTGGATGGTTCAGAATGCATTGTTCGGCCACCGCCCTCAAGGAGGAACCCGCGTTACTGAGCTTCGTGACATTGTCCCATCGATTGTACCCGCTTACTTGCTCAAATGAAGAAAGCCAGTCGTCGACATCCTGGTCGTCCGCGCCACTGAACTACGATGAGTCACGCTGGCGGGTCGCGCCGGAGAAGATGACAGCCGTTGGTGAAGGTGACGCTTCGGCATCACCAGGCATGGCTGACTGAGTGGAAGATGACAGCGTGCGACTTCCGAGCTCCAGGCTCGAGGGTAGATGGGGTGAGCTGAGGAGGCAAACCCGCACACTCCACCAAATTGTAAGATGGGTTTTTTGCCGAAGGAAATGCAGCGAGATGCTCTGCGAAGGCAGTCCAAAAGCAAGCTGGGCACACGGCTAGCTCTCAGGCGCTCTTCTCCTGTGCACGCTGATGGTGATGCCTGTCCCGTTGACAGGTGCTTCATCTTCCGGGGCAGCTACGCGGATATAGAGGGAATACTTCAAGTAGCGGTCTCAAAGGTGAAACAGGAAGCTCACGAACCTAGTCTATATGCTCGCATTTCAAATCGAACTCCTAATGGTTTTCACCCCAACACCCCTAAAACAGCACTACAACTTTCATGTAGTTCCGCACATTGCTATTGTACCAGCTGTTGACCGTATAAAATACTCCGTCTAGCCGTCAAAGGACGCATAAGTACATACTCCTCTTGCATCAACACCCATGATACGTATTCCAGCCGATTACAGAGGTTGCATAACAATCCTTCCCGTCCCTCGTAACATAAATCTTATGCTACCCGACGAGCTGCTATAGGGCGGGATCTCGTCTGCACTCATTCCCCCTCTCCCGAGTCAAACACCTTCTACGTAGACGCTTTAACACACAGGCGCAAACTGACTTTCACTGCAGCTGCCGTATCCTCCCCAAATACTAGACCAGCCACGCCCTCACAATTCGCACCAAAACCCCGCATGTTGCGAAGCAAGCACTGCTCTAGCACACCCGCCTTCCTTTGATCTGATAATATTTGATTCAAAAACGGCCATCGAAAATTTTGCCAGCGGCACTCACTCCAGTCTAGACTGAAAAATTGACCTTCAAAATTTACCCCTAAGCATTCTACCCACCTGCTCTTTTTACTGGCACACATGACACTGGACGGCGAGAAGTTGGTTCGTAAGGCCCCTGGAGCACTCGTCACCCGACCGCCTGACGAGACCACTTCCAGTCAAGGAGGTTACTCCCCTAGGACTCCCTCACCACTTATCTAGAGGTTACAGAGTAAGACCGCCTCTCTCGCAACACACTACCCCAGGCTCATCATCACTAACCTGGTCGTCGAAACGGCTGTGGCACCTCCTCCGAATTTATTCTTCCATACCGAGCACCCCTTCAGCACAACAATCCATCGCCTACCCCTCTGCCCACACTGGAGGTAAATCTGCAGTGGAACCCAACAGGTGGGCCTGCAACTCTAAGCTCCGACCCACAATAAACCTAACTTCACCATTGGACAGAGGCCCTGGGCCGCTCGGACCAAGACTCAGCTCCGTCGGGGCGCTCGGGCACAAGCTATGATAGCGGCACCTGGGGCTGCCATAACAGCTTAATAACTCCACGTGGATTCTCCTAGTGGGTAGCGTAGAATCCCCCTATCGGAGTGTCACAGTTTTATGAAAAGGCGATTGTTTACGCCAACCGGGTCAAATTACCCAGCAATGTACCTTATTTTGAATTGATTGCTAGGTGACAAAAGTAATTATACTGTTACAATGTTAAGGATAAAGTCTCACAAAACGTTCTCACCAGGTTGTTGCGCGGTAAACAGCCCGTCAGAGAAAATGATGGGAAACGTGAGAGGCTATCGTCATACCGTAGCTCCATGCCATCTCCAATCGACGAATAGAAAACCCCGGCACCGAGTGTTAAACAGTGCAAGGACCGCCGAGAGATTAAAGCGAATGAAAAGAAAAAGGGAGACAGTGCCTTTAATTCCAAAAAACTCTACGGGGCCCGAAATCAAACGAAAAAAGCGAACTTCTTGGAGGAACAAAAAGACCTGGTGGTGAACAACGCCACTTGGACCCATAAGCAGTAGCAATTTCGTCGGTTCGAGGACTGCCGTGTACACAGAAGGTTCAGTGGCTGCTCAGCGAGGTAACGGGTCTACGCTTCAGTGCCGTAAGAAGTACCTTTATCATCGATGGAAGCAGAAGCAACCATGTTCCCGACTCTGCTTGCCTCTACGGGCGTTAATTACGTTCCTTGTAAAGTGGACTGATTTTCCAACACGGACTGTGAAGACGTAGTGAAACTTGTAGCCATTTTTGTGCGGGGGAGGACGTTGAAAAAGATGACGCCTCGCCTCCTTCGGGCCCAGCATTATCATCATGATCATGTTAGATTAAACCAGGCATCAGAACGGGTCTTGGCGGCTCGTCTATTTCTCCACACGCATTAATAAGATTGCTAATAAATATACTGTCGATGTTATCTTCTAGGCCAGGAATGAGCTGCAAAATCTCTGTGCTTGGACTGACACAAAGTCAGGAGGGCCCAGTTTGTGGTTGAGCAATGTGTGCACTGTGAACCACATCAACCAGTTTTTTCCGCGTAAATCAATGTGGTGTACCCCATTCCGCGGTTGTGCGACAAGTGTATGGGGGGCGACTTGGGCGCTACCTCAGTGTTCGTCTGCGCAAGCATAAAATCTTGTTAAAAGGAGTGCCCTGCACACATGTGCCGGCCAATTGCTCTACGTATGGCTGAATTTCGGAATTCGGTCGCACCACCGTGAATTTTGTGCACAGCGATTCTCTCACAAGAGAAATTGCAGAAGCTTTTTCAATCCGTCAGCATCTTGATGCAAAAATAAGGGCGCCGTCACTGCCGTGGCTTGATTGTCAGCTCAGATATTAGAGACAACATTAAAATGCACACTTTCTACTTTTTTGTTTCCATTTTTTTCTTTTTGTAACGTGCTTATGGGGCGCTCATCTCTGTATACTCTGTCCTAATTAAGTTGTCAGTGAGGGCTCGTCACATGCCTTTCTGCTCCTTGTGTCGTTTCCTGCGCTCTTTACCATGAAGCCTGGTATGCGATACCTAGGTTATAAACGCATTTTTATTATACGGCTTTGGCGCAGCACCATGCCTTTCCAAAGTGTCTACAACCGTGGCAAAAGGTTTAGGCCCTGCAATGGGAAGTTGCGACGTGGGGATTCTCAACAAGGGGTGCATGGGGACGGACGAGTCCTCTAATCTAGAAATTGGGTTGCACGGCACGGCCAGTAAAACGGCACCTGTAGACTTCCGCTGTTCCCCATTAGGACCAGGGAAACCTGGTTTATTTGCCAAAGATCACGATGTCGCGGGTTCAATTCCCGGCTGCCGCGCCCGCTTTTATAAAGGAGGCAAGAAGCAAAAACGCCCGTCTGTGCCTGATTTCGGTGCACGTTAGAGATCCCCAGGTGGTCGAAAGTAATCCGGAACGCTCCACCACGGCACGCCTCATCGTCTGCATTGCGTAGGCGCATCAAACCTGCATGTGAGAAGAGAATTTGTTATAAAACCACATATCAGCTCGCAGCGACTAGTGGTAACAGCGCTGCCAGAAAAACAGGAAAAAATCTAATCAGTTTCCAAGTACTCCCGGCAGCCTACACCTTGCACAACAATTCTCTATGGTGATGAAACAATTAAGCGACTCAGAAATCAATGCACAAAAAGTTCACATGTGTTCAAAGAAAGGGTTGAGACACTCGTTGAAAGTCCATACGGTTCAATAGTGATGCGCAGGATGTTAATCCTGACCACTATGAAACGCGTGGACCAGCGCAACAGGAAGTCTTCTTCAGCTAGAATTGCCAACTCATTGTCTGCGTTATTCATAAGCATTACGGCACACACCACAGCAGTGGAAACATCGCCCGTTGCGGTCGGCGCGAAGACACGGGGCACCACGATTTCGCCATAATACAAATGCACCAGCACATATCAGGAAGTTCACCAACGTGTCATATGTGTGCTCATTCTAAGTGTAGGACCAAACAACCTGCTTAGCACAGTCCAAAAAGTTACCGCTACACGACACTGAAACAAGAGATGTTCCAATGTTTCAGTGTGCCCGCAGTGCGGGCACCGTGAGGAACGCACAATGCCGAATCTCGCCAGACGGTTACACGTTGGAAGAGTTTGCCAGCCACGCAACCATCCGAAATTCCTAACATCAGAAGGAAACTCCGTCGAGTTCAGCTGATGCCAACGGACACCGCGTCATCTCACTGTCTGCTCATTGTCAAATTGGTTTAGTGCCAATTTTTCGCACAGTTCGCTTGCTGTACTTCCCCTAAAATGTAGGCATGGGAAGGTAGACTAGACGTTTCTCGGTGTTTTGACAACATGGGCATAAAATGGAGGTGACTGCTCAGCAGAGGGACCCGCAGCGCGTTCGTCATAAAACATTGAGGGGTGAGTTCCCAGAAAGTACTTCAGCAGCGCCCCTCCCTGGGTACTCAGTTTCGTACACAAGGTCGAACACTGCGCGTACGGTCAGCACACTACACATGGTTTGCAAGCAAGGCAGACTGAAACCACCCATTGACTTGGGCAGTCTCAACAGCGCACGCGACACTGTTTCTGTCTTGCCCGTTCTAAAGAACGACCCAAACTTCGTGGCGAGCTGACGGGTGAAATGCGCTGCGGTTTCGCTACGTGTGCCGCTACGTGTGCTACATAAAAAAGCGCCGCCGAGAGGGATGACCTAATTATGTAGTTGCGCTCTGCGAGGGAAAGTCTGAACTTTGACGCAACCGCAAGACGCTGCTCCGCTGTCTCGAGGAAGCGCTTCCACGTACTACGCGCCACTTCACCCGAGGAAAGGAAAACCACACCAAGTACTCGAACACCCGTAACCCATTCTAAGAATCCTCCCCGCCAGGCTAGATGCTAATGTGCCGAAGCGCACCGCCATACTTTTGCCCCTGTTCAGTCGAGCTCCAGACAGCTCATCGTACTCATAAAAAGCCGCATAAACGCTTGGTACCTGTCCTCGTCCCGAATGAATAGGGAAACATCGTCCGCATACGCAGACACCTTGACTTAGCCTATGCCTGGCAACTGGAAGCCGCGGATGGCGGTATTTGCATCGATACGGCGGAGCAGCGGGCCTAGACAAATGACAAAGAGCAGAAGCGATAAGCGGCATCCCTCGCTTATTCCACGGGTTACGGAGAACGGAATACTTTATAGTCCGTTGACAAGGAGTCTAGCGCTCACTTTTGAGTACAGCAGCTCAAGCATTGTAACAAAGTCGGCCGGAAAGTGGTATTGACGCAAAACACCTGCCAGGTATCGATGTTCCACTCTGTCGAAGGCTTTCGCGTGATCTAGGTAGATGAAGCATCCAGAGGTGCCAATCTTCGTGGCATAGCTGAATAAATCACGCGTCAATGCCAGGGGCGAGAACATTGTGCGACCTGGCACGCTGCACGTTTGCGCTTCGCTGATAATATCGGGTAAAACGGCACTGGTGCGTCTAGCCAAAATGTATGCTACGATCTTGTAGTCCGTGTTGAGGAGTGTGATTGGTCGATACGCCTGGGGCTGCTTGGGATCCCCGCTTGGCTTCGTGATCAAGATTCCGCGACCTTGCAGAACGATTCTGGCCTTACTCCATGAAGTTTCCATATACATAAAAATTTCCTCTCTAGCAAACAAAATTGAGTTCTTAGATCAGCGGCTGTACCCTTCTTTGCGTATCTGTATCTTCTATGCTGGTTCCGTTCAATGGGTGCTTTTACAACACGACCAGCGTGCCACACTCCTTTAGTGCAAATGTTTACAAGCAATTTCAACTGTGTATACAAGGCAACCACAATGACGGCGTTCACTCGGTTGCAACCAAAGCAGACGTTGCAACTTCGTGTGCCGGTAAGACGACACGCTCAAGCGAGTCAACCTGGCTAGCCTAGCCTCCCCAACCAAGATTATCTTAATACAACAACCCTCAATGGCCTGGGTACGACAAATAAGAAAATATTACTACGGTTTTGTTATAATATATTTGTTCGGGCTGCTCCCAACTTTTGATTACCTCCAAATCTTATAGTGCTGGCCTAACCACGTCTTCAAGAGGCGAGTTTCTTCAGTCATAATACATACTTTGATTGGACGCCATTCCGGTAGGGCGAAGTAAAAGGGTGTGCATAACCATACGGAGCACATAAACATGCCCTCATGTTATCCAAGATATAGTCAAATAAAGAATTGAGTGCCACATGGGTGCAGTCATGCGTTCGTTCTTATTTCGACTATATACCTGTTTTAAGTAATCTGGTTTCCCCACGGAGATTTCAATTTGCATTTCGCAGTGGCTACGGGTAATTATAAGTTTTTTAAATGGTTGTAACCTAAGAAGTTTAAAGAACTTTATTTGGTGTTTGTGTGGAAAGTTTTTAAATGTTTTTTCTCCATTTTTTAATTAAAAGTGTAATGTATTTATTTAGAACTATACTGCATTTTAAAATTGCGTTGTAACAGTGGAGAAAAGTTCTAAACGTAAAAAAGCAATACATAAAAAAGTACAAGTTTTTAACTTTTTTACAGCTAATTATTGCGTTATGTGTAATAAATTAGTTCTCAAAATATCTAATACCAACTATTCGACGCCACAAGTTGATACAAGGCCATTTAAATTGCAAATTAAAGTATCTCTCTCAATGCTTATGCACATCAGATGTGTGTGAATACCCTCATTCTTTGAAAACTGCTTATTGCTTTGTTATTACGGAAGCACTGCTGCCATTAGTCGCTGCACTCTGATATGAGGTTCGTATTAATTTCTTTTTTCGCACCTCGTTCGTTTTTCAGCAGATTTTATTCTGTGCCTGCTTTCTTAGTGGATCATTGAGACAACGCTCATTTTTCCTGGATCGTCAAATTCTTTCAAAGCAATTTCAACTCTCTATAGCAGACCAACACACTGACCCAGACAGCCCATACACCAAGCTTGCGAACAGGTGGTATACCACGTTCAAAAAGGCCTACTTTGGCTTGGAAATCATTGTGTCTCACAGGGCAGTGTGCCGTTAATTAATATTAAGGGGACGAGTCCGTGACAGTATGAATATAGACGCGACAGAGACAAAAAGCACGAGTATGTGTAAGAGCCCGAGTATGTCGTCAAAGAAGAAGTATTCTGCCTCGCCTGCCATGTAACTGGCTTCTCCCTCTCCCCCGCCCACCTTCCACGCTGTTCTCCCCTCTCTCAGTCCTTCGGTGAAAAACACGGAGTAGGTTTGCTAAAGAAAATTTAGCCTTCGAGTTCTGGCGGTATTGGCGCACTTTCTTTTCAAACATTTGTTGTGCCTGGCGCTCCAGCACCGAGATCGAACTTTGTGAGCTAGCCTTTATTGAACCGGAAGCTTTTTTAGTGAGTCAGTGGTGTCGTGTCAAAAGATCTAGCGCGGATCACGGAACCGCCAAACCTACATGGGGCAGGACACTTCAAACCTTTTTATGTGCTCACGTGCCTGGTCCCTATACAAGTTGGCCCCTCCTTCACACCACTCACCTCCTCCCTCCGGAACTACTCAAATAGGCACGGCGCCTGCCGCTATCCCCCACCCTCGCCCAGCTAAATGTCACAAGCCGCCTGCGTCGAGCACGATCAAGGCACACCACCTCGCCACCTTGGCCCTCCACGACCTCATCAACCACAGGACCAGATAGCGCACGACAGCCGCAGCAAAGAATCGCGGACCGTTCGGGGCACGGAACCGCCAGGCCCACAATGGTCACAACACTTCAAACCGTACAGATTGGTTACTATGCTCAATCAAAACAATTCAGAAGTGATGACAGATGTATAGTGGCGGTATCGTGCCCCTACTCTTGAAGTGTCGCGGTTTGATGCTGTTGTGCAGCGAAGCTTTGCCATCAGGTCGTTTTGCAAAATTATGTTATTGTTGTCGAGCGATGGTGTGGTTAACCCCGGTCCCTTCCCCACTCCCCCTAGTGCTTAAATTGTACCATGTACGACGCTGTCAAACAGCCCGAGAGTGTTGAAGCAGCAGTTCGTGTTGAGCGTGACCAAATCAAACAACCAAAACTCCCCAGGAAATCCTTATAGCTGAAATTATGTCATGCTGTAACATTCTAGATTCATGCCTTGAAACACCGAGAACCTCAACCGCTGTAAACATTATAGGCCGACAAGAACGTGGCCCCCCTACCTTGAAAGCCGCGAATATTGACACCAACTACCGATGAGATAAGAAAACCTTCTTTTATTTGGCATTGACGATTCCGATGAAGAACCTTATATATGCATGTGCGCTTTATGAACAAGAGGACTGGCGTGGGCAGATTTTCTATTGCGATGCGTGTGGCTTCAAAGGTACCTATATGTGAGGAGGGAAATGAACCCCCTCTGGATATTCTTGAGTAGGGTGTGTTCAGTGGCGGCTGGGGCTAGCCACAGTCGCTAGTTAATCAGACGAGGGTACTTTGAGAGGTTACAAAGAAAACATGTATTCTAGAACAAACCACGACGCAGACAATAATACTTAGACGATAGACTACCAGAGAGCTAACAAAACCCAAAACATCTAACTAATGCACAGAAAATCCTATAAACCTAAATGCCAGAAAAGTGCCACAAAAAGTTCATAACAAGTGCACCGTGACTTTGCGTAGTGCTCGGGGCGTCGGGGTGTCGCGTTGCGTTGCGCTGAGGGCGGGCGTCGGGAAGTCTCGCGTGCTGGGCCGTTGACGGTGGAGCTCCGTCGCCGCTCCTCCAAGAACGGTACTTGCGGGAGCGGTCGTGACCGGAACCTGGTCACCACCAGGCGCCACGTCCCCGAAGGCCGCGGGCAGTCGGCACCCGGTAGCCGCCGGTAGACGATGATCTCCAGGCCGTGGTCGTTCAGGACTGGGGCACGACGCAGCGCGTGTGCCTGCCACGGGCCAGGACACTGGGGAATAGGACGCTGGTCAGGGGAGGCCTTGGCGTAAGGTAGATCCCTCCGAGCTTGGTTCACCGAGACCCGATGAGCTCTCGATCTGCGCCTGGACGCCGCTCTCCTCGAACCGCCCTCTCCGAACTCCTCCACTGGAATGGCCTTCCTTCCTCGTTCCCCTCTGGCCTCGTCACCGCTCCGTTGTGGCCGGCTCTCATAGGCCACTGGCGTTCACCGTCATCGGCTCGTTTGGCCTGCCACTTCTTCTTTTTTGGTCCGGCCAAAACGAGGACAATCCCTTCACGGGCATGTGTCCGCGACGTCGTCGTCGTCGTCGTCCCCGCCGACTGAGCGCTTCACCTTACATTACATTAAGTAGTTGATGTGGGCAGGGGGGCGGGACGTTTAGGTGGTAAAAGCGACTGTGGCGAGGACGCGTGAGACGTCATGGTAGCCTTCCTCAATATCATTCGCTACATTTATAATCCTAATAGAAGAAGCTGTGAAGACACTCTTTGTGCATTGATCGAATGTTTCAGTTGAGAAATGCAAATGCATTTTGCACGCCCCCAGTTCCTGGGTTTTTTCTTCTCACACCGAAGTAATTGGCAGGGTACAGAGAAATGGGCAGCAATGGGCTGCATACCTGCTTCTTATAAATGAAAGGAAGTTTTCTATGTTAACAAGTAGGAAGTGTATTCAGTTTTGTAAAAAATTACACCATCTTCCCTTGGGAACCATGAGGAGGATACGAAGCATCTTCGTGGTTCCAGGTAGGTTCCATTGTGTTGCCGTTCTGTTGTTTCATTTATCGGAGGAAGAATGGGAACGTAGTGTAAACCCCGATGTAGAGACAGCGAAGAGACCAACACCCGCGTTACTTGATCGAACACCTCCTGGTTCTCCTCTTTCTTTATTGCGTGCTCACGCTCCTACCCCGCTGCATGCCCTCTTCGTCCTCTTTTCTGGTTGATCTGCAAGGTGCGTGGCGCTTCCAGCCACAGCTTTCCCACGGGAAATTCAACATCGTCCTCTACAGTTCTCAGTTCCGTTGACGTTCAGCTTCGCGTGCCACCGTCGTATCAGTAGCTTCTGATGTAATTTGAATAAGTGAAGGACATAAGACGCGTTCGTAGCACATGCTCCCGTATCGGTTTATAGCGCTATGGGAAAAGTGCCACGTATCTCCCATTGCGGCCAGAGAGTCATGGGATCGAAACCGGGCAACCCTTAATATTTCTTTTTATAGCGCACCGCGCTGATGTCAGGCGCAGAGACGTGGCTGAAGAGACAGGGCTGAAGAGACGCGCATCCGCAGTATAATGCGGGCGGCGGACAACATCAAGGCAGGAAGGGACACAGCTCGGAGCATGAGATGCTTCGCATTTAAAAAATTTGAAATGATGTAGAAGTCGTAGAAACACGTGATTGCTGCTTAGTGCATGCTATCGCGGGAAATTCCCAGCTATCATACGACGTTCCCAGGCACTCAGACGGAATATTGCGGCATGTAAATGACGTCTACGTGGTTTTATTTTACAATGTAAGATGCCATGACCACTTCCAACGCAGGCGCGGTGAACTCGAGAGATATGCTGTCGAGAGTTCAGATAGTTCCACTGGATCTTGGTGGTCGGCAGAGGTCCAAGCTGTGGTCTAAGCCAGCTGCAGACTTTTTTGGTGCCTAGGTTGGCTGCGGCGATTGGAGGGTGGTGCCTGAACATCGGTGGTTGTGGCACCACAGTGACCCGGCTTTTCCATTCAGCAATAACCGTTAGTCGTTGTCCTGTAGCGCAAACATCAACCGAATTTGAGTGGCCAAGCAAAGCGAGACACATTGAAGAGATGAAGACGGGAGTGGGAGCGTGTTGTTAATAACCACGCTTGGATGTTCGCAGTGGTTGCATTTTTGCCTAGACTTCCGCCCCGTCGGAACCGTCAGCGTGGGAGACAAGCACGGAGAATTGCTCGAGCATGAACTTTTCTCGAGTGATTATGTGATTATATTCGCCGGCGTAAGAGAGACGATGAGGCGCGCTCTTGTGGGCTGCCTGGACTAATTGTGACCACATGAGAATGTTTAGGTGCGCCGAAATCTGGAACACACGGGCGTTATTCCCGTTCGCCTCCAACGAAAATGCGGCCGCCCGGCCCGGGAATCGAGCTCTCGTTCTCGTTCTCAGTAGCACAATGCCCTCGCCACTAAGCTACTGCGGTGCGTCCGTGACCATTTCTTCATATTGACGTCGACCATGGGCCTTCGACTGTAAATGCAGTCATGACTAATTAAGTCCAATTAGTGGAGGGACAGGGTAGCGATGGGTAGTTTGCCTTGGTGCGCCGTACTGCGCAGCCCATATCTCCTGCAGGCGGGAAACGATGCAGTTGGTGGCGCCACGAGCACTCAGTGGGTGTGAATAACACTAATATTCACGGTAAACCTTACACTACAACTGTCCAAGGTCGAGGCTCAGCGGTCGCCAATGCGAGGTATGACAAAAAACAAAGAGGATGTTGAATGCTGATTTTGTGGTTTCACACCGAGTGGCGCAACGAGTGAATAAATCAGGTCTTCGCTACTGTGTGCTTGCTTTTCGTTTTCAAAATGGCGGGATAGGTTCAGGTCGAGATTATATTAGCTCCCGAGCATCAGGACACCTTAGGTCACGAGTACTGAGCTTCGAATGGCTCAGTGGGCGCTCGCTTTGGCGCGAGGTGATATCCTGTACTTGCATGACGACGTCAGGCGAGAGTAAACAGACAGGCGCGCGTGTAAGCCGCTTGTATTGAATAGGACACTGTCTCTATGGAGCCTGTGTCTTTGCTACAAGTGATGATGTGTAATATGAGCCAGTATCTGTAAGCCTCTCATGTTGTGGTTGCCACTGCTTGTGGTGCAAATAGTACCGCTGACAGTGGGTTGCAGAATACATGGCTGGTTGATTCAGCTGGCGCAGCGTTGCTCACGAACGTACCCGCTCGCAGAAACCTCACATGGGTATATGGAAGCCGACACCCCACAGCAGGTCAGAGGATCTGGTTTAATAGTAGGATTTTCGGCTAGTAGGATAGTAGGATATTCGCAGAAACCCCACACGGAAGAAATAACACTTAATCCCCCGATAAACAAAAATATACCAATAACGTTCCATGAATAAATAAATACTTACCAAAGACACTCGTGCCCTTGGTGCTTTCGTAACCATCACATCCTGCATGTCTTCAACGGCAAATGTATCAGCATCAAGCGCCCAACCAATACACTTCCTGCCACTCATTCCATGCTCTTCCAGTTGGTAGTTTTCGCAATCCTTTAGACATGACAGCAGTCACTCTTCGGGCTATGCGGGAGGGGGGTAAGCACCGATATTACGATGAAGGGGATAAACGTCTTCGTAAAGCAGTCAGCCCTGGGCGAGGGTCTTCATTGCATGGTCTCTTGAGTCCGTCTGGCTCAATGGGCTCTCTTCATAAGCCAAAGCTGGTTGTCATATTCCGGGCTGGCCAGTGCTCTCTCCCAGTCTCAGCAGAGAGGAAAAGCAGGGGTATGGACAGCTCCTTTCCGGAGCACGACATGACAGCACAAAATACGCAGAGCCCTCCGGAAGTGGCATTGCGATAATTATAGGCTGAGGGCAGGATTGTGAGCTCTAGTTGGGTGTGAAAAAGCGTTGGTCTGGATTCCTCGGTTCTGGATGTGTTGTTTCGTAGTGATGCTCTTGTGTGAAGGGGGGATATTGTTTGTATTCACTGGCGAGGCACACATGAAGACAACCATGTCAGTGCGCCATCACTCGTTACGTCGGGCTCCACACAATCGCGGTACTTCTCCATACTAAGCACATGACTGTGTTGCAGGTTAACACAATCTGCCTCACCGAACGCAAAGTATAACCTCTAGCCCAATGTGAGGGCGATTAATACCTGATCTCTTTACACCACGTTACAAATAGAGATGAAATTGAGGAGACGATGCACGCGGGTGTTTTTTATCTTCAAGTGCGGGCGCAGTGGCCCAACCGCACCATGCCCATGGCCGCTTCCCGTGTTGCCAAGCGAAGAAATTGACAACTAAACTTTTTAACGAATACCACCTATAGGTTTCTTTCGAGACGGTAATTCTTGGTGATTTCGCAGAACAAGCACAGGTCACAAACGTGCCTTTGTTCGCTAAACTCCTGGGTTCTCCGGTGGTTAACTCTCGGGAAGGAAGGAAGGAAACAATTTTTATTGTCAGACAGAGCGCGTTAAGCTCCCGATGGGGTGGCTCCCTCTTCACGGGTTCCATATGCTTGCACGGCCGCCTGGCCCCTGTGGATCAGTCGGAGCTGGTCTTCCAGGGCGGGGCTGGATAGCAAGATCTCCCATCGCTCGTCAACGGTGAGGATAGTAGGTGGATTACGAATGGGTATAGGTGGGGGAGCTCTTTGGAGAAATTACACTCTCCTATGACGTGCTTGAGAGTGCCTAGTATATTGCAGTGAGGGCATCTGTTATTGTAGATTTCAGGGTACATTTTATTCTAGAGGCAAGGGTGAGGAAAGGAGCCTGCCTGTAACTTGCCTTGTATATCGCTTGTTCTGCTCTATCAAGGAGTGGTGGGGTGTGGGAATGTCTTCCTACCATCCCTGTAATATTTGACTATATCTGTGTAGCTGGTAATGGGTTGCCATCCCTTTCCCTCCTCCTTGGTGGCCCAGGAGTAGGGCGCTCGGGCCTGTTCATGAGCATATTCGTTGCCCTCAACAGAGGAGTGGGCCGGGCCCAAACTAATTCGATCTTTTGTTTAGGAGGCGTAGCTTTTTCGAGGAGTTTAGAGCGGCAAGGGACACCCAGCCAGATCTGTTGTTCTTGTACGCAGCTTGTGAGTCCGTAATGATCTTGGTGACGGTAGGTTGCAGGAGTGCGAAGGCTATCGCCACATGTTCTGCTTCCTTTGAAGATGTAGTGTTGATCAATGCGCAGGTGACCAGCTTGTCCAACCCGGTGACCGCGAACGTTGCCCTTGTGGAGTGTTTGGGCAGGGAGGCGTCTGTGTAGAGGAGAGGGTCGTCATCCTCCAGGGTCCTGGAGAGGGCTCTGGCCCGGGCCTCGCACCGTCCGGCGTGCCTTGTGGGGTTCATGTTGCGTGGTAATGGTTGGCTTTCCATCTTCTCAGTCCACTCTTCGGGTAATTGGCCGTGATAGGTATAGTGGGATTCTTTCCATCCGATCTTGCAAAGGACGCTTCTGCCCACCTTGGTATGGCTAAGGCGGACCCTTTGATTGGACAGGTGGGCTTCTATATGCTCGGCTACTGTGTTGTGGACTTCCATTTGTAGTTATTTTGTTGTGGACGAGTTTGTGTAATACCCAGGGCCTGCTTTGTGGCTTTCCTCATGATTGTGTCAAGTTGTATTACATCATTTTTCAGGAGTTTTATATACGGCGCTGCGTAAATAATTCTTGAGGTAACAAAGGCCTGAACGAGGCGCAATGTGTCGGATTCCTTCAGACCCCTCCGCCTGTTGGCCACTCGCCTGATCATCCTCACGATCTGGTCTGACGTGAGCTTGATTTTTCTGATCATAGCCGTTGCCTTGCCGTCCGCCTGGATCAAGAGGCCTAGGATCCTGAGTAGAGGTACCGGAAGAATGCGCATCCCTTCTAGAGTAATCCCAATGGTTTCTGATTGTGTCCCTGATGTACGTGGTCTAACAATGGCCAGCTCCGACTTTTGAGGCGAACAGCAAAGGCCACCGGCCTTCGCATAGCTGTTGACCGTCTCAGCTGCTTTTTGGAGCGTGTCTTCGATCCATCCATTCGACTCTGCACTCGCTGTCCAAAGGGTGATGTCGTCGGCATACAATGCATGTCCCAGGCCATCAATGGACTCGAGAAGCTTGGACAACGGCAGGAGAGCAATGTTGAACAGGAGTGGGGAGAGAACTGAACCTTGCGGTGTTCCCCTGTCCCCCAGGAAGATCGGTTGGGATGTCTTCTCTCCTATTCTGATCAAGGCCGCTCGGTTGCTTAGAAAGTCTCCGATATAGTTGTACGCTGTCATTCCGCAACCCGTGTTGCGTAGGTTGCGGAGGACACTATCATGTGTGACGTTGTCAAAGGCACCTGTGAGATCAAGCGCTAGTATCGCTCGCGCCGCCTGTTTCGTGGCCCGCTTGATTACTAGCTCATTAAGTTGTATGAGAACATCTTGGGTGCCTAGGTGTTGCCTGAAGCCATACATTGTCTCCGGCATCTGGTCGGTGGCATACTGATGTTGCTGCAACCTCTTGAGCACCAAACGTTCCATGACCTTCCCCACGCAGGACGTGAGGGATATCGGTCGCATGTTGTCAATGTGAGGTGTCTTCCCAGGCTTGGGTATGAAGCGGACATCTGCCTCTTTCCATTCCGGTGAGAGTTGGCCAGTCTCCCAGACCTGGATAGTGTACTCGACCAGCTCTCGGCGGGCCTTGTCCCCGAGGTTGTTGAGTAACCTGTAGGTAATGGTATCGGGTCCTGGCGCGCTGCCCTTATTGCTCTCGGAGATTGCCGCGACCAATTCGGTGTCCGTTAATGGTTTGTCTATTGCTTCGTTGGTAGGTCCTGCGTAGTCCTGAGTTGCGATGTCTCCCTTCTCTGTTTTGAGGTACTTGGCCTTCAGGTCGTTGATGAGTTCATCGACACTGCCAGTATAGTTGTTGAGGGTGCGTATGAGGCTTCGATTAGTGGCGCTTTTGCTGCTGAGAGGGTCGATCAGGTGACGGAGGAGAGACCACGTCTTCCTAGTAGACAGGGTGCCCTGCAGACCGTCACACACGTTCAGCCGGTTCTCTTTGCGCAGCTGGGTCACGTATTAAGCAGCTTGCTTGTGGAGCTCATGGGTGCGTCTGTGAAGTTTCCTGTTGTGTCGTTCTTTCTTCCAGCGACTGGTGAGGCTGTGTCGAGCTTCCCAGAAGTTGGCAAGCCTTGCGTCCACAAAGGGTGTCTGTAGTGCTTTTGCAATTTTCTGGGTATATTTCGCTACCAGCTCGATTTGCTCCTTGGCCCATTCCCCATACGGTCTGGTGCTGTTCATGTTCTCATCTTCGTCGGCTGCTTGCCTTTGTCGAAGCTTGTCCCAGTCTGTTAGCTTTGCTGTTCCCATTCTTGCCTTGAACATGGGCCCACTGATCGTGATGTTTAGGATATCGTGGTCCGAACCCAGGTTTACCCCCGTGTTCCGCCACGACACATCTAAGGTTCCACTTAGCAGGGTAAGGTCTGGAGTGGTGTCACGAGACGTACTTGTGCCCATGCGGGTGGGAGTGTCTGGTTCGTTGAGGAGGGCTAGGTTGTGCTGATCCATGAGGTTCACCAGCATCCTGCCTCTCATTAAGCAGAATTTGTAGCCCTATACCGAGTGAGGCGCATAGAAATCTCCTAATATCAATAAAGGCGGGCTACCTGCCTGTCTCTCTTGCTGTCGAGTAACCTGCCCTCTATGTCTAGGTCCTTCTTAGAGGGCCAGCAGTGCGCGTTGAATATAAAGATGTTGTCTTTGCTTCGTATGCTTCTGCTGTGGATTTCCAAGAGAACATGTTTACACCCTCTCGGGGTGGGCATGTGTTGCGCAGCAGCTATGTTGCTTCGAACGAGGATTGCCGTGCTTTTCTCACTGGGATCGGTGTATGTGATGTACCCAGGGAGTTTCGGTCGCGAATTCGTTTCTTGTACTCCAAGGATATCCGGCTTGTCTTCCACATTATATATGTACTGCTGCAATTCCCCTAGTTTGTTCTTTATTCCTCGACAGTTTCATTGGACCAAGGTCGTTGTATCTCTCCGTGTTCTTACGACGGTCCCCCATCTTGGCTCAGGTTGGTGGTCGTGAGACTACTTCCCATGCATGGTTTTTCATACGGCACTCCCTTTTTGGCTTTCTGAGTGGTTAGAATCAACTGGTTGACATTAGCCTCGAGCGTGTCGAACTTGGCCATCCTGGAGGTTACCAAGTCGAGCTGGCTGGTAAGCTGTGTGACCATCGCTGTGAGGGCTTGAATGGCCACGACCCACGCTGGCTCCTCCGATGGACGCGATTCAATTTTCTCTGCCTCCATAGCTGTCACAGGGGGCTCTGACTGAGCGTCCCTCTTGGCAATTTTGTGTTTTGTGTCATCCTCGCTGCCTTTTGATTTTTCTAACCCCTCCATTCGCGCAAGAAGCACGCTGATTGGCTGATTTTGACTAACTATAAGCGCTTTGAGTTGCGTGCATTCCTCACAATCTTTCTTAAGGGTACTGAGAAGGAGAGGAAAATTATTGTTGCTAAGAGCGATATGAGATCTATCTGAACCGCCCACCTGTTTAGCCGCGCTCTTGGCCGCCGTCTGTGCCCGTGTCTACGACCTTGAGAGCGACTCCCGGCGGCGCCCGCTGCAGCTGCTCCCGGCCACGTCACCCGGCGACGACGCTCTCAAGCCGGGCCTTGAGGCACAGCTGTTGCTCCGTCCTTTCCTGTCGTCACGGGATAGAGAGCGGCTCCGGTTCCCTGACGTAGCTGGTCTGTCCTGACGTGGTGGTTTGGAGGCTTCCGGGGACGTGTTGATGGCGTTTTCTTCTCCCACTGACGTTTCCGTACCACGTAAGGGATCTTAAAGCGAGTTTTGCACAACTTCTCTGCTGTGAAATGTTTGCCTCCGCAGATGTCACACTTGGGGGTACACGTATAAAGTTCATCGGGATTTGGAGCACCGCATCCTCGGCAAATCCAGTCTGTCGGGTTCGGGCAAACATCCAACCGGTGACCCAGACGACCACACTTGTAGCAGATGTCTATCTGCTTCCTGTACAACGAGCATTTGGCGAGCAGGCCCCCGTATCGAACGTAATTCGGCACCTTGGGTTCATTGAACGCGATCACCACAGACGTTTATTAGCCATGCGGGTGGCATCTACAGCAGTGGGATTAAATTCGTTGACGATGTTCTCGTTGATTTCTTGAACCATGTCTCCGAGGGGGACGCCTCCTATGACTCCCTTGCTTATGCTGTGCGGGGCCGATTTATTAGGCGCTGGCCTCGTGCACGTTGCTTTGGACGACAATTTTGGTGACTCTCACGTATCGGTTAGCGTTTTCTCTCTTCGATGTAGTGATGATAACGATGTTTTGTTGGTAATTCGGACATATCACGTCCCGGATCCGTTCTTCTTTAGGTACTCCCGCCGCAGCATAAATGGCTGTGCCAACTTCCACATGGCCGACCTTGCTGATGTTGAGACCCCCTGTGTGGCCTCACCACAACCTTAGTATCATCTCGCGGCAACGCAGGCATACGCGCTCCCTCGATTAACTTGCATTTGGCATTCTAGAGTCCACGACCGATTCTGGAGGGTTTTGATTGAAGTTCTTTGGGCGAGCCTAGGTCTCGTTGACGCGGGCGCGACTTGCGTTCACCGGCGATGCGCCATGCCAGGGTCCTAGAGACTTCTTCGGGGTTAATATCCTCCCCCTCTACTTCAACACTCATATAAGTGGCCATGATGCTAGTAGATTTCGGAACAATATCCGTTCCAGCAGCGACCGCACGTCAGCGCAGGCGGTGGCGAAGCCCAGCGGCCAATGGAACACGTCTAGGCTTAGCAACGGGACCACGAGGATACCCGCCTTTGAGGTAGGGGACCATTTTTGAGGACTCTAAGGACAATTTCGCACTCACCCGAGCGTAGCCGTTGCTACCTCTCGGGAACGCCGGTGGGCAACTTCGTTCCTATACGTGGCGGAATAGGCTGAAGCCAAATAATCCTAACGGGATGTCCCCCAGGGTGGTATCGAAGAGTTTTTCTGGCATTTCGGTATATGAAACCGATGGAAAAAGCTCTAATGGTTTCTTGCATGCCTGTGATGGTTATTTCAGAAGTTTGGCAATGGTTAGGGAGATGACCGGTTCATCCGCTTGTAAGCAGTAGGTGATGCAACTTGATGCGGATTTTAGGAACCAGTAGGAACATCACCACGTTAGGCACTTCGCCAGTAGAAACTACAGCGGTGATAGCTCTTCGTCCGGAATGCAAAGGGGCATCTGCATAGTCTGTCGAGGATATTTGGCCATAGTGGTTAAGGATCGTTTTTGCTCGGGCTTCTCCGTGAGAGTGATGGTGTGTAGTTCACATACTGCATGGCAGTGGGGTAGCATCAATTCACTTGCCAATTTCTTGGGGAACGCTGTGTTGCATCGGCGGGGGGCGTGTTGCAGAGGAGGACGCAGGCACAGTGAGATATAATGTCTCAACCCATTAAAGTAGAGCTGGGACGTAAGAGTTGGTTTAAATGGTAGCCTTTGAGCAGTTCATCTTATATATTACGAAATCTCATAACGCTTGTCTGTGCGGTGAGGTGGTGATAAGTACTGTCAATGGTAGTTTGTACGCCTTGTGCATCAGAGCTTCCACCTTGTCGTTTTCTGTCTTGGAGAGAACCGTGTAGGGATAACAGAAAGTCACCAAAAATACAAGAAAGGCTTGAACCGGCATGAGTACATCCTTTTCTTGACTACCCCTCGTCTTGGCCCTACTTGTGATGAATATGTGTGAGACTTGCTCTGTGGTTTTCTAAAGTCTGTTGAGCAGATGGATGTTCAGGCGATACGACTGGAGAGCATGCCGAAAATTATGACTCGTGGAGTCGGAACAAATACATGGCCAACTCTATTAACGGAGATGTTTGGGAAACCACAACGGAGTTTCTTAGTTGCTGAAACGATGACGAGCTTTGATGTTTGTGGTGTGCATTCTAGGCCACACTGCCATGCGTATTAAGTGATAATGTCAACCACATGTCGTACATTGTTCGAAATGCCTCCAACTGACCCATGGATGGCCCGTATGGTATTGTTGTCCGCGCATAATACATGGCGTGTGCCTGGTATTCCAGCGAGGAGTAAGAGTGCCGAATCAGAGGTATGGCTATTAGCAAGGGAGACAAGACGGCACCACGGGATCTACGTTTGTAGCGGAGGAACGCAGGATCCGATTTCAGGTCACCCACCTTGTCACCCTTCAGGTCACCCGCCTTTCTACAATTAAGCAAGTTTCTAAAATAGGTGTAGGTCATGTTGTTCATGGGTTATGGCGTACAGCTGTTTGAGCATAGATCTGTGGCTGACATTTACAAATCCTCCAGGTACATCTAGGGCCACAATCGCTTTTCGCTAGTCGTGGGATTATGTATTCCTTTTGTTTCCCGTGCCTTTTGAAAATCGTTCAATTTAAACAACAGGACACCCTTTTCATGGTGTTCCAGGCGTTTTTCAGAGCACGTGAAGCAGTCTGGGCTCAGGTGAGACAAAGCCCTTAAAAAACAGTTTTGGTTTCATTTTTATTGAAAATCTGTTATTTTTTACTCCCGTTTACATCACCTGGGTGGGGAAAAGGGGCGTGATCATCGCGCGCAAGTGTGTCCAAAGAAGGTGACGGGCTGCTCGTAATTACTTTGCAACACCCTTTGGTTTAAAATAACAGTGCCCTAATTGTCATTCAGAAGAGGATTCTTCATTGTCATGCTTGCACTCTAACAGTAATATTCCCGAAAATAGGCTGAAAATATCTTGCATTGCCTGTTTGCAATAATATTCGATGATTTTAGGCAGGTTTATGGCTTCTTCGCACGTAGTTTGAAGTCCTGTTGTAGCTCTGCTTACTCCAAGATCATTCGCAAACAGTTCACAAAAGCTTTTACTTGATTTGAAAATCGCGAAAATCAGATTTGGTGGTACTACAGTTACCAATCTTCAGCCTATCTGCCATGGCGCCTTCAGTGTCTACTCCTGATCTTAGAAAAAGGCATGCCGCTCGTGATGTCACACCACCCTACCCAGATTTCTGCAATAAGTGTTTAAGATGTATGTTTAAAGGTAATACCGTGTTGTCTTATAACAGGTTCTAGAAGGAGAGCGCTTCAAACCGGCTGTGAACGCCCCTAGCTGTTCGCCAGCCAGTTTCGTTTTCATACGAGAGTATATGCGGGGGTGTAGTACTGCTCCTTTGCAAAACTGTCTATTTGGACTGAGTCTCCAACAGGTGTGGTATTGTTTGTTTTCGATAATGTTAGATAAGGCTGCAATGCAAAAGGCTCGTAGTGCTGAAATGCTTGATCGCGCAACAGGGACTCAGTGAAGCTTGGAGACGAGACTTTAGCACATCACACCTCATTCCTGCGAGCAGGGCTACAACATGAAAAAACAAGGTACTACTGAAATGAAAGAATATATTTTGAGGGATACCTGACAGTGAACTTCAGCAAGCATCAATCACAGACTTTTGTTTTTGAATCCAAACAGAGTTTTCATTATTACGTGCTCCTCCCGAATGCTGTGCTGGTTGTAAATGCAAATTCACAAGATCTTATTATGTCGGGAGGGGATGAAATAGCGATAATCTCAAACCGCTATATTTCTTCCGAGTAACAAGTTAGGATTCACCGCATGGCGAGGGCACCACGCGTTCTGATATTTTTTTATATTTCACAAACTGTTCTATGCAAGTGAATATTTTAGGGCGTGTTTTTGAAGTATGGCATCCCAAAACCTAAAATAGACCCCTTCAACCAGTCTAACCTTCAGCCCATGTCATTGACCCCAAGAGTTTGCAAACTCATCGGACGTCTCCTAAATAATAAGAAGAAAAACCAAATGAATAGCATTTCCAAAACAGCGAGCCTAGAACTGTTTCTGGCCCTTTCTAGACAACCACCCCAAAAGCCTAAGCCCCACACCCGAGATGGAGTTCCAAGTCCTAAAACCTGGACAGCGGTTTTCCTGAAGGTTCTGTCCTTGGTCCTGCGCTTTTAATTGCGGCAATCACCCGCGTTGCAAGGAAACTACAAAATAATAGGGCTGCACGTTTCTCACTCTATGCTGATTATCTTACAGTATCAACCGAAGCTGCAGACTACACGTCAACTTAAGACAACTTTGCTGCAGGACGCAATCCATAGCGTCACATCGAACCTTATAACGTTAGGACCATTCCTGGCTCCTGGAAAAAACGGAGTTCCGGGGGTGCTCGGGAAGCATATCATACCCCCTGTATATGCACGCCCTCTAGCTATCTGACACACCAATTAGGTCTATGTGCGGCTAACGTAGACAGGTGGGTGTACCTTTGGCCACACACAGCAGCAGAGTGCTGTATAAAGCAACTTCCAGGTACCTGGAAGAGAGAGAGAGCGGGAGAGAGCAAACGTGTTTATTGGCAAAGCAATGGCGAAGAGTCCCCAGCACAAGTGCCTTTCAGATTTGCCAGCATCAACCACCCTCAACACCAGCAGCCCCTGGTCATCGGTGCCGGAGATGATTACAGCTCTCTTCCAAAGCTTTTAAGAACAAACCGGTTTATTCCGCGAATGTAGTAGGGCGTCGGCGCAGCCCCTACCATATCAAAGGGCGTCCCAAGAAATTGACAGAAGCGGGATAGGGGAGAGTATGCCGAGGTGTGCAATATGTGGCATTTATTTGGATGGGAAAAGTTATTCGTCGGGGGTGCATGACGCCACCGTTCCTCCTCCTTCGTTCGGTGTTTATGCAGTGCTGGGTACAGGGTGTCGAACCGGAACCAGAACCGAACCGAAAACCTGAACCGAACCCGAATATTTGCCCGGAACCGGAACTGAACAGGAACCGTATTTGTTCCGGCATTTTGGAGCTGAACCCGAACCGGAACAAATTGAAGGAACCGCTCCGAACCTGTTCCGGGGCCTCAAAACTGTGATTTCTAGTTTTCCATTTTGGTACCCTACCTTGCGTCTGAAGATACTTTTACCATTCGCCACACGGCACCACGAAATATGTTGCATAGTCTGCAATTCCCGAGGCCCATAAGGTTCTCTTATATTACCCTTAATTTAATGTCACATTAGCCGTATATACTATCAGTTTGCGTAGGGACTGCCGATCTCTCCAATTATCTTTTACATCTAGAATAACTTAAGTTACAACGCATATACCGAGGCATATTCCGCATATTTCGAATACCATGAAATATTCTTCATGGTTTCTCTCTGCAAGGTGTTTAAAATCGTGTGAAGTTTTCAATTTGTTGTTAATTCGAATGCATCTGTATCCGCTTGTAAAGGCCTTCAGGGACACCATGAACAATAAATTAAAATCTTTCACTTATTTTAGTTTGAGTGGGCAGTTATATACAAACAGCACTGAGACACGAAAACTCACAGTTCTCTACGTCACCATCAATTTTTCTTGTACAGTGACGTTGTATCCTTTGATTACGGATTTAAGAGAACGCTAGAATTGAAAAAA
Organism: Haemaphysalis longicornis; assembly: GCA_013339765.2. NCBI lineage: Eukaryota > Metazoa > Arthropoda > Arachnida > Ixodida > Ixodidae > Haemaphysalis > Haemaphysalis longicornis. The sequence continues at coordinate 81,177,488 of CM023452.1, read as the reverse complement.
ATTGAAGCCTTCTCATTTACTCGTTTAAAGTAGATGCGATATCATTTTTATGTTATCTCGAATCTGCTCAACATTAAAATGTAAGGGGCGCATGGGTTAACTCTTTCAGACGCTGCTCGCTATTTTCCTCTACAATTTTTTTGATTGTTTCTACGCTGAGTATCTCGACAAGTAACATGAATTGGCAGGTACTTAACCTAACACGATCTAAGTGTTTTTTCGTCATGTACAGAATTGTGTACATAGTGTCACAGAGGTCAGGAGCGTCACGTAAAGCTTAATATTTCCACTTACGTATATATTTGTGGAAATGAATTGTTTTGATATTTTTTAGGGCCAGAAGTCTAGAGAAAACAAGATGGAAAAGCTCAGCCACTGAAGCAGCCGCGTGCGTGGCACTTACGTTTGGTTACGGTCGTAGTAATATTACTAGCTTCCAGAAGGCCTTAAAATCTTAATTGTTAGACGAAGGATACAAAATTATGCTAAACTAGCGAAAACATTCAGTGTCGGTATTTCTTTTTGCAAAAAAGCGCAGGATTAAAATGTACACAGTTGTGTACATTTCAATCCTAAAAGAGTTAAAGGATTAAAGTCGATTAATGCGGATTAGTGGGTATACTTGGGTGGGTTAGTGAGATGAATGAATGAGCGGGTCAGTTAAGGTGCATTAGAGGGTCGGACCAAACATGATAGCTTTGGGGTCCCTGACATTGGAAAATTTTGCAGCGTTCTCCTTCTGGACCCATCAGGAAATTTAGTTACGCACAAAATAGCCGGAAAGTTATGTGACGACCACCTAAATGCTATAAAAGGTCTTTATGAATGTATTGCGCTGTTATGTTGTTTGTCGCGTAAGAGTGGCATCTCGCACTGAAGTTAGTAACTAATTTCGTAACCCATATCTCATATACATCAAAGAATTTCCAAACATTTTTGTAAATAAATAAATATATATATATATATATACATATATATATTGGTAAGGCATTCGACATGTAATCGAAAGGCGTGGGTTCGGTCCCCACTCTGGGCGCGTGTTTTTCTTTCTTTCTTTCTTCTGTATATTTAAAAAAAATGTTTACTTAATTAACCGTAATGAAAAAGAAAAAGTGCCTAACCACACCCCTATGCCTCCTTGGCATTGTAGACTGCCGGCCTATGTTTCTGTATATATATATATATATATATATATATATATATATATATTATATATATATATATATATATATATATATATATATATATATATATATATATATATATATATCCAAACTCTGATAACAGACCCTTATCAGGAGTGGCGCAACTTTGACAACGGTTGATTGTTGTATGTTACAACACTTCGAATGGTCAATCAGAGACCACCAACGAGAGCAGCAGCCATGATTGTATGGGGAGCAGCTCATACTAACACCCCCGGCCAACAAGATCACCAACCTCGTGGCTCGAGATTTGTCTCACTTAGCCAGTGCTGGTGAAGCCGATCCCGAGCGCATGCATCCTGTAGTCACATACAAGGAAATTACTCAGCACTATAGACTCTCCCGTAGAACGTGTTCCTCCCCGCACAAATCGCTACCGAATAACCAGGAAAGATTATTCCGTGCCCTGCGGGTTAACACCTTCCCACACCTCACCAGATCTCACTGCTTCTGTGGATAGCCTGGAAACATCATACACATACTTGGCGGCTGCGACAAGTCTACCCTAGACCCACCCAACCTCCACGTTTCTATAGAGATTTGGAAGAGAGCCTTGGCCAGCTCCGGCCTGGAAGTTCAGCAGCTGTTGATGGAAGCAGCTGTGACTCGGCCCCCTTGAATGAGGAGGCCGCTCTTAACCCTTTTCTCGATTTAATTAAAGCTTATTGTCTCTCTACGAGGGATCATTACTACTCCTTGTGACTTCACTAAGCTATTATGTCTCCTAGAGCCGAAAAGCTGTCACGTGTCGCTGAAGTGATATTATCAAGTTCCTATCTCGAGTGGTTCATATGCCGTCGTATACACGCCGTCCAATGAGTCATTAAAGCCGTTCTTTCTTTCTAACCGGTCTGTTAGCAGATAAAAGATGAGCAGAAGGAAATCGCTCTAACTGCCACCTGCCACTCTTCAGAGTCGGAGGTTGACGCTAACGCCGGACTGTTTTCGACTTCTAGCACTGCTAATGATTTTGTGTTAAAGCTAAAGCGCCTTTGAAACAAGGGGTACACAAAAAGCGTAGCAGACCAAGCAATTTATTTACAATAAAAGTTTTTTTTGCCTCATTGTGCGAAAATAGGGATGCGTGTGCGTGTGCGTGCGTAGACAATTCATGGATCGAAAAAAAAAACAGATGGTGGGCGCGCAGGCAGAGAGACTGCCCGCTTCCCAGTAACTACCTGCCCGCTCGCCTGCTTGCCTGCCTGCCTTCCTGCCAGGAAGACGATTCCTGCGAGAATGCGTGATTTGGGAATGAGGGGCAGCCCATCACGAGACGCCCGGGGGAGGGGTGGGGCGGAGAGGCAAAATGCCGCACCATGGCTACACTCGATGGTACCAAAAAACGATTGTTTACGGACGGGTCGTCTGCTTAGTATGACGGGGCAATAGACAGCAGCCAGGGAGGCTGCCCATTGCCAGATGATTCTGGCTAGGATTAACCGAGGAGGATGCGTCGGAGGCGCCGGCGCGCTAGCCCACTGCCCCGGAGGCTACATGTTTGCCTTAAAGAAGACTGTGGTAAGCATGCATTATTTGAAGACGATGTGCGGCCCGTCACTAGCCGGCGAATGGATTGGATCACAGGGCGGCACAGCGGCGGCTACTATAGAGTCATGCGGTAGAGCCAGCGCTTAAGCGCCCGCTCTTTTGGTTTCGCGTAGTCCCTCCGCTTTCCCGGTCGCTCAAGATATAGCGAGCAGGAAAGCAGAGGATGAAAGTATGACGAAAGTGTGAGGGGGAGGGTGGAATTCCGAAATCGCCGGCGTCGTGCATTTGCTGATGACGCGATCACTTCCTGAAACACAACAGCTATGCGACGTCGCCGCGAAGACTACAGTTCGCGCTTCACTCAAATTTCGCATTAGAGAGTCGTAATCGTCCGTCAATTTTTTTTGTTTCCTCAAGAAAACAAACTGCGGGGCATAGAACTGCAGTGTTATGAGCCAAGAATCGAAGTTAAAATAAATTATAAAAATGGATGAAACTAGATTAATAAAAATAAACTTGCATCCATAAAAAGCAATGCTTTCACAGTCATACAAATATGCAGACTTAAGTGTCCCAGCGAATTCTTTATTTCGCTTCAGTTAATGTTATAATCGTGCACCTACCATAAAAAATTCCGCCCACCAGCCCTCGCAGGAACCATGTTGTGATGCGACGCTGAAGGGGGTTCCATTGGCGTTTCCGTTGGGTCGAATAGACGAATTGCGTGAAACGCGTAGTGAATGTGAATTGCGTTTTAATGACATCGTTGGGTTCCCGCGAGAAGAGGTGGGCCTAACGGCATGCCACTCACTCAAGGAACCGTCGCATCAAGCAATCGTCGGGTACTGCGAGAGAGCAAGCGCAAGCGCAAGCGCAAACGCGGACGACCGTCGACTGAGAGACCGGCCGGAGCGGGGCACTCCGCTTATATGCGCAGCGCACCCGAAGGAAAGGAGATCGCGGAGAGAGAGAGTACTGCACATGCGCATTGTAAGCAGCCACACGCAGCGCTGCGCCCGGCACCGCGGGCAGCGCGCCCGCAGATGTTGGGAGAGAGTGTTCGCTATCGGAGAGAGCAGATGAGGCGAGCGGAGGTGAGACGCAGCTGTGCGGAAGCGGACGGACGCACTTAGAACAGGGCCGCCGGCAAGAGATGCTCCTTTCAGCGTCGCATCTAAAAACATTTTGCATTCATTGTACAGTTAGAGGAACCCTTCAACACTTTCGATCAACGCTTTCACTCTTTTCTTCGCATCTGGAAGCACTGCGAAAGCTATAGCTATTGCCAGCACAGAGCAGAAGTCGGTGATTTGCTTGTCACAGTAGATACGCCTTCCGTATCCGCTTTGCTTTTTGTGGATTTTTTAAAAGTCGCAATATAAGAAAAGCTGGCAAATAGCCGCTTCATCGCTGCAATGACGTAATTCCAGCGGTAGAAGAACACCGAGGCCGGCAAAGGGAGAAAAATATTTCAAGCAAGTTCCTAAGTTATCTTATGGGGACAGGGCTGTAATTTTGGGGACGGGCTACAGGACAGTAACTCCCTAATCTAAGTAATGGGTGTGTTGGTGGACTACTTTCTGCAAGCATTCAAGATTTAGAAAAAAGTTGAAAATTTTAACTTAGCCATGACAAAACATTTGCACAAAGAAACCTACATTATGCCTTTCGTCTTGATAAGGAAACGAAAACCGAGCACGAAAAAATTAACCGAAAAAAACACGCCTGCTTTTTTCTTTCTCCAAACTCGTTTGAACCCGATTGAGCCGGTTCAAACCGGTTCGAACCGGAACGCAATGGTGCTCCGGAACCGAACCCGAACCAAACCCGAAGAGCTTAAACCCGAAGCCGAAAACAAACCCAAAAAAAATCCGGTTCGACACCCTTGCTGGGTAGGTGATATGCCTTATCCTAAAGTGCTATGTTATATCGTTATACCTGATCAACGGGGTTGGCCTCTTCTGATCACTTCCCGGGCACGGCGGGCTAACTCGTACTAACGGGTGGCCGGTTTCCTTGGCCTGGGCAGCAGAGTGGACGGGTGCCTATATGATAATGACTGATCTGTCTGGTGGACGATGGCAGATTACCTAAAGGGTTCGTCGAATTCACCCGCGCCAGAAGTTAAGGCACGCTGGCTGTAATGTTCGGTGAATAATTTGGGTTTAGTTTGCATCATGGCGAGAGCGATGGCAGCTTCTTTCGCTTGTAAAGGGTGGTCTCTTGGCAGGGTTAGGCTGCTGAAGTGGTTATTAGGCCATACAACCACGTCTGTAATTGCTCTTATGCCAGGATTGTAGAGAGTTTTAGTACAGCGTTTGTTGCTGTTGCATACGGTAAACGCAAACTTTTTGCGTCACGCTACGTGAACCATGCGAGAGGAGGTTTAGTAGAGCGTCTCATCAGTTTTTCGTAGCGACAAGCTAATGCTTACGGCTCCGTCTGTCGAATGTTTTGCGAAATGCATCGGCGACCGATCTGCGGGCGGAGTGCCGGAGTGCTGGGACATTTTACGACTATACAAATTGTAAATAAACGCTTACCTGTTAGTATTGAATGCAAACTGGCCGTAACACGGCATGAATATTCTCTTACATGAGTACGTTCCATAAAAAGCGTTTGATCCCCGTGGCACTTTCGTGCAATCACAGACAACGCCTTGAACCGAAGCCCGGGTTGGTTGCATATATTTTATTCAACTTCAAAACAATCCAGTGATGCGTTTCGAACGAACACAACGTCACAAGATGTGTTGCAAGTCCGAACCGCGATCGACACGTTGTCGGTTGTTTGCCTCCTCCCACCCGTCGCAAATTAGGTACTCACCTCGCGCGCGGTTTGCGGGGACAAACAGCGTGTCACTTAATTCTGGCGCGCAAGCCGAGAAGGCTGTTAGCCACGCAAACTGCACATACCCGATGCGAAGTTGAGTCGTACGTCACTCGAGCAAGATATTCCTGGGCTTGTGAAGCACTATCCACCCGCAGAAGCACAACGTCGCATTTCATCACGAAGCGAACGCGTTTACAATACACACACGCACACACACACACACACAAACACACACACACACACTGTTTCGTTCGCTGGCTTGGCAGCAAGCTTTATTCGGACAGACAGCGATGTTACCATGATACAGAGCAGCGCGAGGGCGACGTGCTATCTATTCGACGTATTTAAAAACACAGGAGCAAAGAACTAGGTCTATACGCTGCCAATTGCTGTCCACAGAAGAGCGGAACCGTGGATGGTTGTGCTACCTGTCACCATGTTAGAAACGAGAGAGGCTTCACGTACGCACGCCATTTTGCTGAAATAGCGTCCGCTATTCTTCCGTCCGCTAAACGCAGAAGAGGCTTAACGTACGGCGCATGCGCAGTGCGATCTACGCATAATATAGCGTTCGCTAACTGTTTGCGCACGTCTGCGTTCGTTATTCAAAAACTCTCTAGTAAAGACGCGTCCGTGTACGTTGTGGTGGCTTCCCTTCCGTAGTAAGTGCAGATGGCCGTGGCTCTTGCTTCCCTGCAACCAGACATATTCGCGGGGTGTATGATTCTATGGAGCAGTGAAATGCATAGCAGTTTTCTCGTATTGTAATGGCAATTTGTCATTTGAGATTTCTGACACTAAAGAGGGGGATGTGAGCCCCATTAGAGAAAGAATTTTCTTTGTTCTTGTGACTGCTGTAAGACTTTGGCGCGAAAGATGGGCTTGTATGAGCTTGTCGGCTGTATTGCGGAGGCCGAACTTCTATAGCTTGCCGGAGGCCGTGATGGCGGAAGTCTGAGGTCGTGTTTGTAGGCATTCGGAATGATTACATCCAGCCGTTCAATTTCCTTTGAAAGAAGATCATTGCGTTTGGTGTACGTAATTATTCAGATAATGAACGCTAGCAGGAGGCGGTGGGTGTCCGCCTCGCTCCTGCTCTGCGTTTTGGTGGTTATGCGGTGGTTCATATGTGCACCTTAGTACGAGGTATGTTTCAGCCTATTTATTAGGAGGACGTTTGATCGATTGGGTTGGAAGGTCATACCCAGTATCTTGATATGCAAGGAGAGAACTACGGTGTGACCCTTCACGTGGGTGGTGACACTGGATGACATCTAGAGGACTTGTAAAAACAACGGGAGCTCTGGTTTTAGATGCGGAACATCTTATAGTGGTGGCCTGTCCCGCGTCGGCGTCTGCGTCGTCGGTGTCCGCACTCACACTGCGCATGCGGAACTCTCCTCCTTCCCTCTCCTCAACAGCCTCGCGTTACTCTCTCTGCTCTCTCTCTCTCTCTCTACCAGCTGCGTCCGCTTCGCGTGCGTTCGCTTCTACTCACACCGCGCACGCTCGGCACTTGCGCTTCTCTCCTCCTCTAGTCTCCTCTCCTTCAAGTGTGAATATAAGCGGAGGTAGCGCGCTGCGCGCGTCAGTGCAGCGCTTGCTACGGTTGAAGTCAGTTGACTCCGCTTGACTCCGTTGATTTCAGATGCAGTGTAATGGAAAAAAAACAGCCCCGTCTGCCAGTGGGCTACGCAACCTCATACTAGCATCAGCACAAACGCACACACCAACGTTACTTCCAATCAAGACAAAGCTGCGAAGCGAAGGGCATGTGATGCGGAACGTAAACTTGTGAAGCGAGCGGCACACCCTGAACTTCGACAACGAGAAGCCGCTTTCGAAATGACAACGTCGAGCAGCAGTAGCTGAATTTCGAGCACGTGAAGCAGCGTTGGTTTGTGAACGTCGAGTGGCGGATGCTGAACAACGACAACGTGACGCAGCGGCGGTTGGTGATCGCCGAGAAGCGGAACCTGACCTACGACAACGAGAAGCCGCTTCGCAACGACAACGCGAGCAGCGGTACCTGAGCGAGCGCCAGTACTCGCTCCGCATCACGCCATGGTTCCCCTCGGGAAGATGGTGTAATTTTTTGTGAAGCACATCGGAGGCCGCAAGACTTTGCGCAAGGATTTAATATATTGGCTGCAGTTTGTAGGCGCTCGATCTCGCCAAGGTTTCCGGTTTTCTATTTATGGTAATATCATCTACATACAACCGTGAGTTATCCACGGAATTGAATCTAATAAGGAAGGGACACCGATCACCCCAGTGTAGAATAAAGGGGCGACCATTGCCCCATGGGGTGTGCCGCGGCTCCCCAAGAGGATCATTTCGTTGGCTACGCTCCCCACTTTAAACAATACCCTACGACCTGTGAGAGAATCTCTGATGAATTTATACATTCTAAGCCCGCAGTCAAGTGTACTTGGTGCGAGAGGATGGCGGTATTTCAACGTTGTCAAACGCCCACTTTAGGTCCAGCGAAACGATGGCTGTGGATGAGCTGCGGGTGATAAGCAGCATTACCTCTTCCTTGAACTGAAGTAAGATGTCTTGCGTAGTGAGACGAGGGCGAATGCCACACATGGCCGCACGTAGCTTATCGTGATTTGCGAGATACGTTTGAAGCCTGTTTAAAACGATGTGTTTCCGTAGACATTATGTGAGTGAACTACGTCGAAGCTATTCAGTGCTTTGTGGTTTCCCCGGCTTGGGTATGAGCCTGACTTCCGCTGTTGTCTATTGAACTGGGAATAAACCCGCTTGCCAGAAGTGATTGAGGGAACTAGTTTGCCAAAGCAGGGAAGGGGTGTTCAAGTTAGCCCGGGCGTTGTGGGTTATTTGCTCCACTCCGGGAGCCGTAATGCGGCGAAGCTTTACCAGATTGACGGAAACCTCATGCAGATGGATGTCATCATCTAGGAGCGTGTTGGGGCTGTAAAGAGAAACAGTCTCCTTAAAGTGAACGGAAAGATATCAGGCCCCAAGAGTGGCGAGAAGGTTTTGTTTCTTTTCCGGGTGTTGAGGAAGTATATTTGCCACAGGTCTCTGGAATTTCGTCATGCTCCTGCCGTGGTTTACAAGAAAGCTTAGCAGTTCCCATGATTTAAAAGTGAAAAGGGTGTTCCGCTTTTCGTCGAATAGCGCGAGCCCCTTTTCCTTGCACAATGAGGCGGAATAGCGAGCCGCTGTCTCTATTATTCGAGCAATGCGTTTTTTTACTTGTGATGGAGCTTTTGTTTCCGGAAGCGTTCATTTCGACTGCGGCGAGCTTCCCGTATGTGGAGGAGCCGCGCGTCTACGCATGGGGTGGCGTTCGACGTTCCGAGCGAAAAATGGCTTTTACAAATACGAGCACTTCTGGGAACCATTATCTCGGGTATGCCGATGCAATGCAGCCAAACAGCTCGCAAGCGGAATTTTTTCGGCAGAGGATTCCTAATTTTCGCAGCACTGCAGCCGCTGGCGTTGCAACCAGAGGCATGGCACGCCTTAGTCCTCTTTATGCAGCGAACGCTGAGCGCTCGTTTCGGAATTTCGGTGCAGAAATCCCGTACCCTAAGCGCATTCTTAATCGTGTAGGAAGCAGGAACAGCAGCTGGAAGCCTACAGCCGTGGCGTTGCCGGCGGCCGACGTCATCCGTGCTTGTGGAGGATATGGGGGCACCTCACCGTCGCGTCAGCAGCGGTCGGCTTGCCGTCACATCAGGCTCGTCTGCTGAGAAAGCCTATCTTCAAAGATTGTTTACAATTTACCCGAAAAATGTATTGGTCTCATACTTGGATCAAACGTCTGCCATTACGAGAATACGCAAAATCAAGTAAACGCATTTGATTGCCACTTTTACAAAGCTTTCCTGAATCAATTTATTAGCGCCACGTTGGAAGCTAAAAAACAAATCCTAAGGGCGAGAGAGGCTCACGAGAAAGCGGAATTGAAAGCTCGTCAAATTCCCGCTGAAACAAGTCATCAATGGCGGGTGATCGCTTAGCGATGCGTGCTGACCAGCATAAACAGCGATATTTCAATGCGGTAAAAGCGTGCCATCATAATTTTCGTAAACATCGGTATTATACCTTGCGCGAGCGGTACAGCGACAGCATAGCAAGTACGCAAACACTGCCCAAATTCGTCAACGAAAAGCCCACAATCTCGCAAAAAACGTGCGCTCACCTGTTTCTGCTGATGCTGCCGAAACCAAATTCGCTGTGCCAGAAACACGCTGGAGCACTTGAGCGACGCTTGGCTATGCGACATCCGTTTCAGGTTACTAATTCTTGAGTGAAATGCGACTACGTCAAACCGTGCCCGCGTGTACGTTCTCCCTGTAAGCGGCCGCGTAACCCTCTGAAATTGTAAACAGACCTCGAGACAAAGCAGGAAGGATTTCAACGGCACGTCATATCCGCCGTGCGCTCAGCCTCACCCACCGAAATGTTAGGCAAATTCTTCTGATGAACGGGATGTCGGCTTCAAAATTACAGGCGTCGCGTGGTGGCTCACTATCCCTTGTTGCGACGAGTGGGACAGTTCTTAAAGGAGCCATGAAGAGAAAATGCAAGTTGGTTTTATTCGAAAGATTTCGTGTTTTATAGTGCCCCCAGCCCTTGTCTGGATACAAACGGTGCTTTATTCACTGCGAAATTAAACAATTTAGGTTAAAATTTTGATTTTCCCGCTCAATCGTGCGTTTTCGTGGCCCCAAGTGACATCACGGGAACCGCCCGCTCTGCAACCTAGAGTACCTTCATTCACGCATCCGCCGTACAGGGTAGAGACACGTAACACTGGCGCCGGCATGTTCGGTTGCTCGCTCGCCGCCGACGCAAGTCATTGTGTCAAAACCGCGCTAAAATTATCGCCGCAACGCGGTTTACTGAAGAAGTTTGAATCATATTGTCTGTTTCGCGTTGCTAGGTCTCGTGGGAAACGAAAAGAATAACGCGTTGAGCCCGTTGGCCCAATTGCGGCGGCACGGGACCGTTCAAAGGTTGTCTCCACCCTGTACAGCGGTGTTGGTTTGTTCCCGCGTTTCTTTACGTTCCGTAACCTAGATGGCGCCACCATACCGTGGCAAGCGTTTGGTTTGTTTTTGCCGGCATTTAAACCTGGCTTGTTTTGTTCTGGGAGAAAATATTCGTTCCCTGAAACAGTGCTCGCTCGACAAATGGGGTCACGTAAGACACCGTTGCTTGCGTCAATCGGCCAGTGTCGTCTGAGACAACCCCAAGCCCCGTAGTGCTGTGCAGCTAAACCAAAGCATGCTGTGCGCAGTACGAACAGCAGAACGCATCAGTACTTCTGTGTTTACATGTGCTTTCGTAACTTCCACTGTTTGTCCCATCATTGTTATTGCTTTGTAAAGAATGTGCCCTAAATTTAAGCGCAAATCGCTCGTTCGTCTAGTTTGTAAGCTCTACCTAATTTGCGTCTGCTTCTGCCAGCCTCCGCCAATCGCAGAGCTTAGCCCATGTGACATCACAGGTTCTGTTACGGGAAATGAGCTGGTGGGTAGCATGACCATTCCCGTTTTTCCTAATTATGTAGCTTATTTGAGCGAAGTTTACGTTAAAAGCGGTGTCAGTATGATTCTAACGACACAATCTTTTGAATGAACCAAACTTGTGTTTTCCCTTCATGGCTCCTTTAAGGCCGAACCGCATGGAGCGTTTTTTCACGCGATTCGCGCGCGTCGGCGTTGCGCGTGCGTTTTTTCGACGCCCGCGTCGACGCGTCCGCGCCCGTGCCAGCATCTGCCTTGGATAGATTTTGACGCGCGTCGCGCGCGGCAGTGGGAGGAGCCCGGCGACTTGCGCCAATGGGGAGGCGCGCTGCTCATGGCGGTGGTTTCGAAGCGCTCGAGACAACCGGCTGGCTACGCCGGGGATGTTTAGGCTTACCACCCCAGCAGATATTGAATGGGCGCTTTCACTAGCGGCGCGGATGTTGTTTTATAGTACCGTCTTCACCCACATTATAAGCTCCTTTAACGCACAAGCAACTTCGTTCGTACCTTGAGCGGCATTTTAGAGGGCGCTTAGAAGCGGTCGCTCGAGCTCCCGACACCACTTCCCTGCCGAAGCCGCCGCCAAGGTGCCCGCCGCCTACCGCGGTGCGCGCAGCGTGGGGGTGGTTACGCGGCAGCGTCAACGCGCCTGTTTCGTGCGCGGAGCGTTTTCGCGAGCAGACAACGCTCCATGCGGTTCACGCTTTACAGTCCAAAAAAAAGAAATAATGCCGAAATGAAATAATCCAAAAGACCTAGAAGAGATAACGCTACATAACTTCCTAATCAGCGTCCCACATGACAGGCCACACAAGCTGAACGGTGGCCAACGAACGAGTTAACAATGTTTGAGAAAACGCTCGGCACGCTGCGCCCTCCCCTTTTATTCGAGCGTCGTTGCAGAGTAGGTGGCCACGCGGACAATTTACTAACTCTAACGACCGAGTGTTGGTTACTCTTTCGAGGGATAACCACGACACCTTGCTGAAATTTAGAGTGAGGCTCGAACCATAACGAAGCCTAAAACTTGGCCGATTCCTCAAGCATCACCACGCCTAAACTCAGCCGTAGCCAAACGAGGAATAAGTTAGGCGAGGGCGACAGCATTGCTGTTTACCCAGTCTTCGCGCCACTAATGCGAAGCTGTCCTAGTTTTTCTGTTCACTGTGACGCACCTAGTATATAAATGCTTTACGTTCAGAAATGGTGGATACAACTTTGTGGTGTTGGCTTGTAGTGGCAATGCCATTTGTTTAAATAGATATTTCGGGAGCATACCAGTGGCTCCGCATATTTTAGCGCGTTTGAACTTTTTACACAACCACACACAGAAAAATCACAATATTTTCATAACTTCGTTACCGTAAAACTCAGAAACTTTCTTCCAATAATTACTTCCAGAAGACTAACTTACTATCCAATCATATCGCGAGATGTACGCTGAAGCGTAGTTTGCCTAGTCCATTGTGTGAAGAAATGTTTCAGAAGGTTGCGGTACTTTCCGTACACGCAACCTTCAGTTAAAGTACAGTGGCCGTCTGCCACCCGAACCGCCCTGTCCTTATACCGCAGCTAGACACCCAGTGTCGGATTTGACAAACTGGACGGCCACGCAATGTAAGGACCAAAGTAGTGGTCATATATAGCTTGTCTAGTCGTGATGGATTGCATACCACACATTGTTTCAAGGCGTGCAGGTCTTGAAAAGTACTGGCATTGATGCTGGTCGTTTCCGGGTTGTACCGCGTGATTTTAAAGGTTTGCACGCAGCAATTTGTTCATAAGCATAGCTATGTGGAGAACTGTTTTTTTTCTCCAGCTTGCTGCGCGTACTGGTAGCGTACTTTTCGGTAGTTTTACAAGTGGTCGCAAGTTTTGTTAAGTGTTGCTTTTGGGTCCTAAATTGCAGGGCAAAAAAGGCAGTGGCAGGGGTTGCCCTTTCTGTGTTCGAGTGGCCAACGGGGTCAACCGAGTTGGTTCCCTGCAGCGCTGCATGTCCTGTCGTCCATATGCGGTGGGTGTGTTGTAGCAGCCAGGTACGCAAGGTGAATGCATTCTGAGAGACTGCTAAAAATTCCCTTTTGATAATGGCGCCACTACTGTTGCGCATGTGGGACTAGTGCCACTCTTACCAACTTCAGTACCCGTAGGTAGGGCAAAATCCTTAGAGGGACCCTGCAACACTCTTCGCACAGTGCAAGTAAACCTGCGCGACATTTAGATTACACCCGCAGGAATACCTGAGCCAAATATTACATGTGTACGTGAAGCGGTAACTGCGCAAATCGCTGTGAAAGAAGCGGAAAAAACCAACCGCGCTCCTTTCTATTTTCCTCATTATGCAGCTCTGGCATGGCCTGAGGGACGTCACTCGGGCCATGCTGTTGACGTCACAGTAAAATGATCAAAATGGCAAAAAAGATCTTTTCCTTTCGGGTTGCCGGTGCAATCCGAAAGGATTGCACAGCGCCGTCGGTGGCGCTGTGCACTAAACTAATCTAGGCCGCAACCCTTGGCAACCTGTTTGGTGTTTGTGGCTCGAAAAATGGCGTACAGCGAGTCTGCGCGAGTGCTTGCGAGCGTATGAGTTGACCTGTTTCGAGCAAACCAAACTGAGTTCCGCAGACGGCGCGTGCTGTGGCTGTGAACGTTCCCCCGGATGCGCCGTGAGTACACTGCATACCGTGAGTGCGCTTGCAATGAGCAGCAAAAGGATGGGCACAAACGGTGTTCCGTCGTTGGCTGCGGACACAGCGATAGAGACCGGAGCAAGCATTTGGTGCCAGAGCTGCGGCAAATTTGGTTGCGACTCATCGGACTAACGCCTTGGGATGTTTGGTGATACATTTACGTTTGTGGGTGCCACTTCGCCGACGAAGCATACAGCATGAACCCGAACCTCATGCAAACCATGGGTTTCGTACCGAAGCTGCCGCTCCGCTTCGATGCGTTGCCAAATCTCCATTTGCCTACGGTACAGTAAAGCAACTTCAAATTGTCCCCTCTCGGGAAACAGATTTATATCATGTGTGCGCGTGTGCGCAGGAGTGTGTGTGTGTGCGCGCGCGTGTGTGTATGTATGTGTAGAGAGATATGGAGGGAGAGAGAAATGTCAACGTAAGTTCTCAAGTTTCTGAAAGCCCTAGTTTACTCTGCTAGCTTACTTTGGAAGGCGCAGTAGAGCAGGATATAAACATTTAGTGATGATTTATCCCCACACCCAAGCAAATTCAGGAAACATGACTGTAACGCCACCCTGTAATGAATGGATGTGGCGCATTGTGAGTTGTGTAACATTACCTCAAGTGATGTCTTCATAATGGCAGCAGCTGTTCAGTTTCAGCAGGTCGCTACAGTGTGTATTATCCTTACAGCCACATGACATGCAGACCGGAACATCTGCCAGCCAGTCAGGTTCAGGAGGAGCTGCACCTGCTGTTTCCAGTCCTGCTGGTACGTGTCACCAGGTGAGCTACGTCACTTTCCAAAAGACAGAGCATGGATTCCATATGAAAGAGAATAGTGCCATGCTTGTTTTTCTTAAAAATGTTTGTGAGAAGCTTCCATAATGTTTTCTTGTTAGTGTATGCACCTTATCGCTCTCCGCAGTTGGCATTGTCCTAAAGTGTTGGCTGCAATTGTCATTGAGTGCCATGCTTCACAGGCACCCCAGCGTTCTCAATCATCTGGACCTGCTGCTCAGGCTACAGCTTCCTAGTGGCCATGAAGTGTCCACGCAGACCTTCGATGGAAGTTCAGGAAGGAGTGTTGGTGAGCGCGATTTTGTTATAAGCACTCGTGCAGATTGGCAGACATTGGTCCATGCAGTGGTCGAGTGGTCTGTAATCTTTGAGCACTGCATGCCTTTGAAGACCAAGCCTCCCTACTGAAGGTGTGATACAGCATGGAGCAGCGATTAAAAATGTTAGGAGTGCTGATGTGAAGTTTATTTTGATTTAAATATTTATTCAGATACCTACAGTGCCCAATTGGGCATTAATGTAGGGGGAAACGAACAGCAAAAGATACAGGTAGTATAATACAACTTGAAAAGCAACAAAGAATGTAAGTATAAGGCAACACGAATGAGCCTCAGTTCAACCAGCTTACACTGATGAGAACTTGTAGAGCTTTGCTGTAGAGTAATTACTTTAAATCAGGGCACTCACAAAGGCAATACCGCAGGAAGCAAAGTATTGTGAACTGTTGCCAAAACAACTATTTTAACAGCTGTTCTAAGCCGGTTTGGCGAAATTGTTGCAGGCACACAGGCGCATTTTGGTGTGAAGCTGCTGTTGCCTGCGGACACACAGACAGAGACCTGCTGTGCTAGCGTAGGGACACAGACAGAACCCCCTTCTTGTGTCGCGTGTTCAACACAAGGCGATTGGCAGCGGCCCCTGCCTGCAAGCTTCCAGCCTGCACATCGGTCGATACGTTTGCCACCTGACACAGAGGACATGGAGCTGGACGAGATGATTTCTCATGACGACGACCCCACTTACGAACAAAGCTTCGATGAAAGCTTCATGGAATAAGTGACGCTATAATCATGCGTGTTACCTTGTTTTCACCTCCAGAAAAACAGCAATGCAGTTTTGAAAGCATCAGTGCATGCTTTCAAAGCTGCATTGCTTAAACAATTCACGCCATTTATGCATAATACAGATTCACGTGGTATCGTCTGCGGTATAAATTATTCAATCGGTCGAAGTTCTCCCGCCAAAATGTTGGCTTCTGTTGAGAAACAAATGAAGTGTAGAAAAAAGGGACGACATCATGCCTGCGTGCTTGATGATGGTTGTTTTGTGCACTCAACCGGAGAGCTCATGTGAAGAAACGAGTACTAGGAAATGTGTCTGTCACGCCCAAACTGAAACAAACCGGTTTAACGGGCACTACTTTGCAGCAGTAACACAAAGCAGTTAACCCCCTTCCCTGCCCCCTGTAGATTTCTCTCCCCGTGTATAGACCGCACAATCTTTTTGTTTTTTTTTTGCCAGCTGCGTAGAGGCCCTACTGTGCTGACACACACCTTTCTGGTTAAACAACGACAGGAACCTGTTTGCAAGCACTGTGGGGAGTCTGTGACAGTATTGCGTTGGAGTAGCCCAGGGCTGGAAATGGAATGCATAACATCATTTATTTATTGTTACAACGGTATTGTAGCCCAGAATCCGTTGGTGGAAAGCTTTTTGATTTCTAAACCTGTTATTAAATTTGCTGTTGCAAACGAAATTTTTTGTGGGGTGCAGGCACTGACAGAAATGGCTTTGCGTTCGAATTTATGCCTTTAAAGTACTTTGTTATGCTTACACCAAGCCCACGTGCCACAATTACACAAAGCCCACGTGCCACGTGCCACTACACCGAAGGGCACCCTTGGGATGAAAGGAAGTTCCTCTTTTTTGAAGAAAAACTGAAGGAACTCCTTGCCTGCTGCCGGGTATGCCACAAGCCCTGATGCAACGAGTTCAAGGTGGAGGGGTCGATGCTGTACGTTACCAGCAGGTGTGTCGACCACACGGAAAAGTGGCAGAGCCAGCCCATGGTCCGTGAGATTCCGGCAGGGAATGTTTTGCTGTCAGCCGCCATCCTTTGTTTGGGCTTTTCAGTTGCTGCCTTCCTCAGAGCACTGGCGTCTGTGAATATACAAGCTGTTGGGGAGGGGATCTACTACTACCACCAGAAGGCCTATTTGCTGCCAGCAGTACGAAAAGTAAGCATCACCCGTTGGTTTGCACTACCATGTATGGAGGGTGCAGTATTTCACCTTGCTAAGAGCTGAAGCTTGGAGACAGCTATACAAGCCTCAGGTGTGCTGAAAGGGGATGAAATGAATGTACCCACAGGTGGGGAACATACACATGCATAATTGAAAACATTGTCCCCAAAAACAAAAAAAGCTGATACACTTATGTGCCTGAATAAATCCTCGTGCGAGATGCCATTTTTGCATCTATCTCTATGTTCAGCTACCAGCAAGTTTGGAGGTCCTTACGAATACATCGTCGTCCAGCATGATATGTATTAACCTGAACATCTCCACACAGCTCATCAGATCTACGAGAGGATTCGTGTTGTTGACAAGTGTGTCTGCACTTGGGGAATGTTGAGACAAAGATATATTATTTTCATGTGTGTTCTCTCTCAGGGAGTACTCATTTTCATTCAAATGTAAATAGTAGAATCCATCTGCAGAATGCGTATAGTCAAGCTAGACAGGGTAAGAAAACTGGTGAAAATGTCGAGTCGAACTGGTTCGTCAGTTGGTATGGCAGTCGTGATGTTACTAGTTCAGTTGTATGTACTAGAATTGTGTGGGTGAAACTTTCTCATTTTAAATTTTCTCTAGACCAATATTTCTTTAATTTGCACTTTTATTCCTACGTAAATTTCTTTCAAACGCAAATAGCAATTTTTAAAGTCAATTCTAATCACCGTCTACAATGCCGAGTGATAGCTTCACTGCAACAACTTCGTGCATGGTAGGCTGTCAAAGGTTGTTTCAGTAGTCATGTGTTCACCTCAACTTGCATGGTATTGTTTTTGACCACCCTGAACGAATATGGTCATTCAGAAAAGGCGGCATTTTGTTTACCACAGTTTCGATTCAGTTCATGCGTATGAACACCAAACAAATACCTTTCAACCCTTTGCAGGGCACCTTCGAAGCTGCGAATATTCTAGCTGCAAAAATGCAACATATTCCACCAAATGAAAAGTCGTGCTAACAACCGAATGTCTTTGTTCTTCTTCATTCTTTTAGCTCTATCAGGACCAGCAAGCAGAAGTGATGGCAGGGCTTGTGGGCAAAGAGGTTGACATTTCAGGCGATGGACGTTGTGACTCGCCTGGGTATTGTGCAAAATACTGCGCATATTCCATGCTGTGCACGCAGGCCAACCGAAGTCTTCACTTTGAGCAGATCACAGTTCGAGAGGTAAGCAAGGAACTGCATTAACTGTGGATAGGCAATGCATCTACGTGAATTTCTTTATGCAGTCTGCGGCCGTGCCTAACAGTGGTAGCAAGAAGTAGCAAGGGCTCATCAGTTGCCCGGCAAAGCTGGAGGGCCAAGGCATCACCGTGCGTAGCCTCACTACAGGTAACATTAAAGTGAAAACAAGGCACTTCCCCTATACGAGTGGCCAAAATAGATGCTATTCTCCTATCCGCTATATAAATGTGCTGCATTATCTAAGCCTGTAAAAATAAATGCTACCCAGATTTCGGTGCAACTACAGGAGATATGCTTTGTGTGCGAACGCCGAAGAGCAATATGTATATGAGTGGCAACTCGGCCTTCTCTGACAACTAGACTGTCAGATGTGCTTGGTGCCTACAGTGCACTGGCAGCATTTGGCAGCTATTTTTTAGAGGCTGCAAGCCAACAAGGCTTGCTCCTCCTCAGTCCTTTGTCACATCTTTTGTTCAGTTTATTTAACATGCTTCACTACCAAAAAAGCAGCACCTTGTTTACTTGTTTTTCGTTTGTTAGACTGCTTGCGCGGGCTGCTAGGTGATATGGTGGCACGGTGCAGTGCCACCTCTCTTCGAACCACCATTTCTGAGACCAGCACGCCCCGAGAACACTTCATGACAACAGGCTTCAAGCGACCCTCCACTGATCACCTTGTCGAGGCGCATTACAAGCGCTTCCGAAGTAGTACATGATGTGGTGGCATACTGCAGAGAAGCACCATGCCATCCTTGCCACAGCTGAAAAAAACCTGCCCCAGTGGCTCAGTGGCGCGACGTTGCGCTGCTAAGCACAAGGACGCGGATTCGGGGAGTCGACGACTTGGCTGACATTTACGGTTGGTCGGGCAGGCTGACCTCCTGCAACGCACTATGCAGATTGGAAGGCGCGGCCAATACCTGGTACGATTCCCTGTCATCAGTGGACAAAAGGTGGGTGCAGTGGAAAGACGAACTAAAGCGCGCATTTCCGTCGACATGAGGAATGCAACGCCTTCACCGTGAAATGGAACCCCGTTGTCGCAAGCTAGGTGAGCCCATCGAATGTTATAACCACGACAAGCTCGCCAAGGCTCGCCGGTGTAATATCAGTGACAAAGGCTGTGTCGAGTACATCACCACCGGCCTGAACGATCCAGACACAATTCGAGAAGTGAGCGTTCGCACGTACGATACGATAAACTTCCACGTCATTCAAGCTGATGCCACGCGAAGAGGTAAAAACTGGATCTGCCGTCACTCCGCGCCAGCGAAAACAACTGGAACGCCTTATCGATGAGTATCGTGATTGCTTCGCACGCAACATTGCGGTGTTCGGGCAGACCAGTGCAGCGGAAATGAAGATCGAGCTGATGACAGATGAACCAATGAGATTCCGTCCCTTCCGACTTCCATTCGCAGAGAGGGCTCACACGAAAGAGATGATTGAAGAACTGAAGCAATCGGGAATCGTTGTTGACTCGACTTCCGACCACACCAGCGCTATTCTCCTCTTGCGAAAGAAGACAGGAGAACTGCGGATTTGTGTCGACTACCATGCGCTTAGCTGTGTGAAGAAAAAGGACAGGTAGCCGTTGCCATTATTTGATTATCAGCTCGACCGCCTCCGCGGAAAGTGCTTCTTCACGAGTCTCGACTTGACGTCTCGTTATTACCAGATCCCAATGGAAAAGGAGTCCAGACAAAAGACAGCGTTCGTCAACCCTGACGGACACTACGAGTTCGTCCGAATGCCGTTTGGGTTGGCCAACGCCCCAGCGGTATTCCAGCGGATGATCAACGCGGTTCTGGGACCTCTGCGATACTCTGTGGCACTCGCCTACATGGATGACTTCTTGCTACCAAAGCAACTGTAGAAGAGGGACTCGAGCACCTGCGAAAGATTTTGGATGCTCTACGAAGAGCGGGACTGACGCTACGGTTGAGTAAGTGCTACTTCTTCTGCGACCGAGTCGACTACCTTGGCTACGACATTTCTGCTTAAGGGGTGCAACAAGGAACTCTCAAACTTCAGAGTGTAGCTGAATTTCCGAAGCCAACAAATGTGCACGAGGTCCGCGAGTTCATGGGACTCGCGAGCTAGTTCCAACGATTTGTCAAGGGGTTCACCACTATTGCTAAGCCTTTGACGAAACTGACTTCGAAGAACGAAACTTTGAAGTGTACTGCAGAACAAGACTTCGCGTTCTTCGAGCTGAGAAAGGAGAAAAAGGTTAATCGAAAAGCCTATCTTGGCTCATTTCTCCTTCGACGCAAAAACGGAAGTTCATTCAGACGCCAGCACAGATGGGCTGGAGCGGTTCTCTTACAAGAGCAAGCTAACGGCCAGCTCCATCCCGTCGTGTACGCCAGCCGACAGACAACCGAGTGTGAGGAGAAATACCACTGCTACGAGCTGGAAACATTGACAGTTGTGTGGGCGCTGGAGAAGTTCCGGTTCTACCTAACAGCATCAAGCTTCAAGGTGGTGACTGACTGCACTGCCGTGCGGGCAACGATGACTAAACGAAAACTCCTATCTCGGATCGGCAGGTGCTGGCTTCGACTGCAAGACTTTATCTTCGATGTTGAGTATCGAAAGGGCACGACCATGGCGCATGTCGACGCACTCAGCCGCTCAACACACGACCCTCCCGAAGAGACGGATGCCGTTGGCGGCATTCAGATCCTCGCTACGTGCGTGGAAGTAGAAGACTGCCTTACTATCGCGCAAGTTAACAATCCCAAAATAATGGCACTGAAGGAGAGGTTAGAAAAAAAAACAATGCCTCACGAAAGAAGATCAGCGCGTGCAAAGCGAATATCAGTTGCACAACGAGAAGGTGTTCAAGAAGTTTCAAGACGGAGGTTCACAGGAAAAGATCTTCTGGGTCGTCTTAGGTGAGACACGTTGGAGGGTAGTGAAGGCTTTTCACGACGACATCAGGCATTTCGCTGTGGACAAGACGCTGTCAAGGTAAATAGAGAACTACTAGTATCCAGTCATGAGGCGTTACGTTAAGCCATACATAGCCGCTTGCGTTGAATGCCTTTTCCACAAAACGCCCGCCGGAAGAAAACCAGGCAAGCTGCCTAGCATCAAGAAGGTGAACAAGCCATTTCATACGATCCACATCGACCATCTCGGCCCATTTGTTCGGAGCAAGTCGGGCAACGTGTACATAATTGTGGCTGTTGATGTTTCACAAAGTTTGTCAAGTTGCGAGCTGTTCTTCACACCTCGGCTGGACCAGCGGTGCTGCTTTTTTAGGAAATTGCTTGCGTTTTTGGCCACCGAATGTTGTAAGCACAGCTAGAGGGACTGCATTCCCTAGTATGAAATTCAGGGCAATGTGTGAAAGCTTTCGAATTACGCACGTCAAGACTGCAACTGCCACCCCACGAGAAAACGGTCAAGTAGAACGGTACAACCGCATGACAACTCCGGCGGTGGCAAGCATGACCAAAAGAGAAGACAGTCGGGATTGGGACTCGACACTGACTCAGGTGCTTTGAGGTATTAATAACACCGTGCCCCAGGCCACGAAGACTACGCCGTTTGGACTTCTGTTCAACTTCAGATCACGAAACATTACGGGTGACTGCGTGGAGAACGCCCTCACGGAACATTTCGACAAAGAGTTGGAGGAGAAGAGGGCTGCAGCAACGGAAAACATTCGTGAGGCCCAACATAAGCAGCAAACACGTTACATCAAGAAGCGGGCTGAACCGTCTGATTTTAAACCGTCAGACATCGTTCTGGTTTAGCGAGAACCCACAGCGAGCGGAGAATCCCGAAAACTTAAGGTCAAATACAAGGGACCGTACGTCATAAACGAGAAGGTTCATGGAGAAATCATGGAGAAATCAAGAAGAAATCATGGAGAAATAAGCCAATGAAATATCACGTTTTAAAATCTCCTGAATGATTTTAAATTAATGTCGCGTACATCAAATCAATGTACACGACATTCCTCTGCAGGATCACAATTAGGTGCATACAAAATTTGTCATAAACGTCTTATTTGCACGCTGCAGACAGGTACATAGGATAACCCACTGCAAAACGTTTAGAATACAGTGTTGCATGAACAAACTGCAGAAACTTTCAAAACGATTGTGGCTCCGGTGTCACAGAAAGTTGTAAAAAGACTGAATGTCGGCTTAAGATTTTTTTAATTGAGTTACTCAGAACTTGGATCCCATCGTTCTTTTAACATCTTGCATAGAAGAGCCGGCTAGTTTCTGGAGGGCAAATCGTAAAATGTATGCCCTTCGGGTCGCTAACTGAACAATGGGTTCTCTATTTCTGTTGAATGAGAAGGAATGTTATCGCAAGCTATATGTATATTTATATTGTGGGCGTGGGTGAGTGCATTCAACGTTAATGAGCACTTGCTTCGCTGTAGGACCCTTATATATGCTGTGACCAATCGCCGTGAGTTGGTAGGGCCAACCTCTCATCTGTGCATATCCATTATAATCATCATCTGTAGATAATCATCGTCACGAGTGGCTTGTTCTGTCGAGTCACCGACGGGCGGATTAAAACCCAGACTGCTGGTACTGCTGCCGACTTGTGTGGGGTCTTCCCTCGCCTTACAAGTGGTGGAGGTTGCTTCTTTCGATCCTGACCTCTCCCTGACCAAGCTGCACCCCTGGAGCACCGTTCCGGCCGCCGTGTGCTACCACCAACCCAACCAATGGAGCGAGAAGGCGCACCGAACGCTGGCGCTTCTACCTTGCCGGCATGGATGGTGACTTGCCCCCAGCGCGACCCTCCATCCTTCGCTGGACGTCGTGGGGAAGACGTCGAAGAGTGGCTTGACCAGTTCAACCGGGTCTGCCAGTTTAACAGGTGGGACGACAAGTTCAAGGTAGAGAACGTCGGTCTTTCCCTGATGAAGTTGCGAAGAGGTGGTATCTTAACCAAGAGCACACCATAACCGATTGGGCCTCTTTCACTGAAAAGATCCGCCAGATATTTGGCACACCGTCTGCTCGGTCAGATGAGGCCAAGAGGACACTAGATTGCCGCTGGCAGCGCCCAGACGAGACATATTCGTCTTACATTGAAGACGTCCTCTCTCTCTGCCGTCGGGTTAACCCAGACATGTCAGAGGCTGACAAGGTTCGTCATCTCCTCAAAGGCATCGCAGAGTTTGCATTTAACTCGCTTGCCCTGCAAAATCCAACTTGTGTGGATGATGTTCGGACCACCTGTCAGCACTTGGACCAGCTAAAAGCAATTCGCCTGCAGCCAAGCAGGAATCAGCTCCTCTTCCTCATGAGTCGGAGCTGCGTGCCCTTATACGCGATATTATCCGCGAGGAGCTGAAACAGCAAGGCCCACCGTGTCCTCATGGTGACCGCTCACCAAGCCTGCCAGTGATTTGCGGGGAATGATTAAAGAGGAGCTGGCGTCGATGACGTGTAGTCCACGAAGCGCCCCCGGAGTGGTTCTCGGCACGCCCTCGTACGCGGACGCAGTTTCGCATGCGCCGGTCTCGCCGATTGGAATTCCTGTGCCTCCGCCCATGGTCGGCCAGTTAACGGCCATTTCCTCACCGCCCCCTGCTTCGAATGCGTATTACAACTGGCGACCTCTTCAGGATTTCCGTCGTAACGAACGGCCGGTCTGCTTCTATTGTGGAATCCGCGGCCACATCTCGGGGTTTTTGCCGACGGCGCCAGCAAGATGAGCGGCGAGGCTACGCGCCCTACGAACGCGACGTTCGCTACAGCTACGGACCTCGACGACCTGGATATCCACCTCACGACCGCTCCCCGTCGCCTCAGTTTTCTCCAGACCGTTCGCGCCGTCAACTGGATCCCAGACGCCGTTCCCCTTCGCCCGGACGTCGTTTCGTCTCGCCTCTTCGCCCCGTTTCGAACGACGCCAACCACCTTCCGGAAAACTAGATGCTGCAGTTTACGGAGGGGAAACTGCATCGTGCGAACTGTTCACAACTCCTCCGGCGCGCCCCTCGAACACTTTACCTGTAATCGTTGAAGGAATTTTTGTACAAGCGTTAGTGGACACTGGAGCCAGTATTTCTGTTATGCATAGTGATCTGTGCGCTCGACTACGCAAGGTGAAGACCCCTACAATGGCCCTTCGTTATGTAGTGCAAATAGGAATCTTATAGAGCCTGCCGCATCTTGTACAGCACGTGTAATCATCGGGAACGATCGTCACCATATTGAGTTTGCTGTTTTGCCAGAGTGTGCTCATCAGTTAATTCTTGGATGGGACTTCCTTTCATCAGCTTCTGCGGTTATAACCTGTCGCCAACCAGCCATTCGCATTTCCAACACAGAGCCTTCCCCTGCACCGAACTCACGACAGCAGCTCTTAACCTTGCGCACGGACTATGTTTTACCCCCCGGGTGAGGAGCAAGTTCTTGTAGTGTCCTCCAGCAGCATTTTCGAAGGTGATGTAGTAGCGTCTCCTTCAAGCCGCTTGCTTTCCCGGGGAATCGCTCTGTCCGCATGCCTCGTCCGTTTTTCCCAAGGATCTGCAGCTCTGGCCGCTCTGAACACCACCCGAGAGCCGATTTTACTACCTAAAGGCATGACCGTCGCTTCTGTGATTGATAGAGAGCCTGTCTCAGCCCTCTCCAGTGCAGTACCCTCCTCGCGAAAGTGTGATATTGCTTCTTCGGCTGGTATGTCCAGTATCTCAGCAACTATCAGCCTCGACCTTACGACGGTGCAAATGGAACAGCTGCTCACGATACTCGCGAAGCATGTTGCATCCTTTGACGTGAGTTCCAGCACTCTCAAACGGACGACTGTGGCTGCCCATCAAATTTTAGACGGAAGGCTCGGCGATTGTGCGCCGGCGACCATACCGCGTGTCGTCACATGAAAGGAAAATTATTGAGGAGCAGGTCGCTGAAATGCTCAAGCGCGACGTTATCCGCCCATCGTCGAGCTCGTGGTCATCGCCGGTAGTGTTAGTCGAGAAGAAGGATGGGTCCGTTCGCTTTTGTGTCGACTACCGGGCGTTGAATAAAATCACTCGGAAAGATGTTTATCCGATGCCCGCATCGACGACGCTCTGGATAGTCTCCAAGGAGCGGAATACTTCTCGAGCCTCGACTTGCGTTCGGGGTATTGGCAGATCCCAATGCAAGAAGATGACAAAGAGAAGACGGCCTTTGCCACCCCAGACGGGCTTTTCGAGTTCAACGTGATGCCATTTGGGCTTTGTAATGCGCCGGCAACGTTTGAACGAATGATTGACACCGTACTTCGTGGCCTTAAATGGAAAACTTGCCTGTGCTACCTGGACGACATCATTGTTTTTTCAACTACATTTGAACAACACTTACAACGTCTGGACGAAGTTTCTCAGCTGTCTTTCAAATGCGGGACTGCAGATCAACACAAAGAAATGCACTTTCGCCAGCAAATCTATTAAAGTATTAGGACACGTCGTAAGCAAGAACGGAATACAACCTGACCCAGAGAAGATTTCGGCCGTTTTAAATTTTCCCCGTCCACAACAGCAGAAAGACCTCCGCAGCTTTCTCGGACTCGGATCATACTTCCGCAGATTTATCCAAAATTTCGCAACAGTTGCTTCGCCTCTACATAACCTTCTCCGTCCTGGCATCCCTTTCGTTTGGACAGAAGATTGTGAACGGGCTTTTCAGGCGCTCAAAGACGCCCTCACATCGCGCCCCGTGCTTTGTCATTTTAATGACAGCGCTCCAACGATACTGCACACAGACGCCAGTGGGAAAGGCATCGGTGCCGTCTTACTACAACTGGATGCCAACAGAAGGAGCGGGTGGTCGCCTATGCCAGCCCTTCACTTACGGCGGCAGAACAAAACTACAGCATAACAGAGCAGGAATGCCTCGCCGTTGTTTGGGCAATCCAAAAATTCCGCCCTTACCTATACGGCCGGCATTTCACTGTCGTTACCGACCACCACGCGTTGTGCTGGCTGTCGACACTCAAGAACCTTTCCGGACGCCTTGGCCGTTGGGTTCTTCGTCTACAGCAGTACAGTTTTTCCGTTACATACAAGTCCGGGAAGAAGCATTTGGATGCAGACGCCCTTTCACGTTGTCCGTTGTCCAAATCGCCAGCCCCTGCCTCCGCATCGACCCAGCCTGCTCTGCTCATCGCACCCATTCCTCATGCCATGGCTTCGGACACAGTCAACCTATCCGCCCTGCAACGTGCCGATAGTTACTGTCGTCAAATAATAGAGAGAATTGAAGGCTCCGCACGACCACCAAACAGCCGCCTACGCCGACAGCTGAGGAACTATAAAATTGTGAATGGAGCCCTCCGCCGCTACAGCTACCATCCTGCAGGCCGTAGATGGGTAACTGTTTTACCTCGGAAGCTCAGGGCAGTCATCTTAGAGGCGTTCCACGATGACACGTCGGCTGGACACCTAGGGTTCGACAAAACATATGACCGAATCCGCAGTCGTTTCTATTGGCCTGGGATGTCGACCAGCGTGGCAAAATACGTTTCATCTTGTGACAAATGCCAGCACAGAAAACGCACTACATCTGCCCCAGTTGGTCTGCTACAACCAGCTCCCTGTCCGCCTTCGCCGTTTGATACAGTGGGCATTGATCTGTATGGGCCACTTCCGCGAACACCTGCCGGCTATCGCTGGATTGTGACGGCGGTAGACCATTTGACGCGGTACGCAGAAACATCACCTCTGCGATCGGGATGCGCTCAGGAAATTGCAGATTTTGTGCTGCAAAATATCATCTTGCGCCACGGTGCCCCTCGAATCTTTTGAGCGACCGTGGCAGAGCCTTCCTATCCCAAATTGTGGCTGAAGTGCTTCGAGCTGCCAATACTGTGCACAAAACTACCACGGGGTACCATCCTCAAACCAACGGCATCACCGAACGTTTTCATCGAACTCTGTCCGACATGCTGTCCATGTATATAAAGCCGGACCACAGCAACTGGGATCAAATTCTTCCTTTTGTAACGTTCGCCTACAATACGGCCATCCAGCGCACCACAGGCTACTCCCCTTTCTTCCTGGTTTTTGGACGCGCCCCATCCTTCATCATTGATACCAATTTCTTTGCCGCACCGGACTCTCCTGCCGGACCGTTTTCTGACGTGTTTGTCTCTCGCCTCAACCACTGTCGCCATCTGGCTCGCCTTCACACTGAAGCCGCCCAGCAAGAACGGAAAAATCAGTACGATTCAACTCACCAATCCGTTCACTTCCTGCCCTGGGGAAGAAGTATTACTTTGGACGCCCGTACGCTCCCCCGGCCTATGCGAAAAGTTTTTGCATCGATATTTTGGTCCGTACATTGTGCTTGAGCAGACATCTCCTGTGAATTATCGGGTGTCTCCGGCAGCTTACCCCACTGACCGCCGAAGGCGAGGAACTGAAATAGTTCACGTCTCCCGCATGAAACGATGCAACCAGCGCACACCGTAGGATCACGGCGACCAGGAGGTCGCTTCCAGTCGAGGGGGGAAATAGTGTGGGCGTGGGTGAGTGCATTCAACGTTAATGAGCACTTGCTTCGCTGTAGGACCCTTATATATGCTGTGACCAATCGCCGTGAGTTGGTAGGGCCAATCTCTCATCTGTGCATACCCATTATAATCATCATCTGTAGATAATCATCGTCACGAGTGGCTTGTTCTGTCGAGTCACCGACGGGCGGATTAAACCCCACACTGCTGGTACTGCTGCCGACTTGTGTGGGGTCTTCCCTCGCCTTACAATATATAGTATAAGTAAAGAGTGGGATACACAGCAAGAACAATAACAAACAAGGTTTAATTACGTAGCGGCAACGGGACGAGTACAGTTACATGATTTTGCTGTCGCAAACATTTGGAACACATTTCTTATATAGCTTTGCAGAAAACTGTGAGAAGGAGCGAAAAATGTTTCGGAAATGGAGAGTATGCATGCAGTCGGGCTACGCCTATGTTTCAACAACAAGGAACCAAAAAAAAAATTAATAATAAAGGGGGGGAGCGAGACAGAGAAAGGGGTCGTGTTAACAAAGCAGCGTTCAAGGTTGCACCATGACGGGTCAACGTATGCCGCGTGGGCTGCAAGTTCAGACAATGCGGGAAACTGGACAACAGCGGTTTCAAAAGAAAGGGAAGAGTATACATTAAGGTATTCAGTGGCTGGGGAGACTGGTTGGGGTGGAAGCGAAGATGGGTGTGCCCCCCGCGGATGAAGACAATAGATGCGGGGCACAAAAGAGCATTTCACAGAAGCTAGCAACTCAACACGAAATAGGTAGGGTCACGAAGGGTTAAACATGAATAGATCACAAAGGGTTAAACATTCTTAAGTCATCACAATATCATAGGTCATCACAATATTCTAATGCAAAACGACCTCTTAAAAAGCATATTCCCCGAACCACCACGCGTTGTCTACCGGAGTAATAAGAATTTAGGTGACTTTCTTACTAAATCTCGTATCAACCGACCGGCAACTACTGGGTGCATGCCCTGTAATAAACCCCGATGTAAAGTATGCCCACACATGACCACTACACAGCGCGCCACCAGCACGGCTTCATTTGATTTATTGTGGGGGTTTAACGCGCCGACGCAACGCAGGCGATGAGGCGCGCCGTAGTGGAGGGCTCCGGAATAATTTGGACCACCTGGGGATCTTTATCGTGCGCCGAAATCTCGTACACACCGGCGTTTTTGCTTTTCGCCTCCATCAGAAAAGCGGCCGCCGCGGCCGGGAATCGAACCCGCGACCTCGTGCTCAGTAGCGCAACGCCTTAGCCACTGAGCCACCGCGGCGGGTACCAGCACGGCTTCAGACTACAACGTAAGTATAAAAGGTAACTTTAACTCTGACTCCGCTAATGTCGTATATCTTCTAGAGTGCACTGTTTGTAGGCAACAATATATCGGCCAAACTGAAACGCCCTTACGAATACGGTTCAATAATGACCGCTATCATGCAAAAAGCTGCCCTTATTTGCCCCTGTTAAGACATGTGAACAGTCCCGGGCATCCATTTGAACATCTTAAAGGAACGATTTTAGAATCCGCCTTCAAAACGCACCGCAACCACGAGGTTCGGGAATGTTATCTCATTTATAGGTTTGGGTCAGCCACAGTTGGAATTTATGAGAATACAAAACTAACTTACGCGCTTGAACGCTAAAATGTTTATTGGCCTCGAAATTTTTATGTTCTTTGCCTCATAATTTTATAAACTCTGTTCTTATCCACCCTTAGTTTTCCAGCAGAATTCGCTAAACTCTCCTAATACAGCAGCTTTATTAGCCTTATGTGGCTCAACAATGCCATTTCTCCTGGGGAAGGAGGCTTCGTTCCCACCACCACTAAAGAATGTTTAACCCTTTGTGACCATGCCTATTTCCTGTTCAGGTGCTAGCTTACGTGAAATCCTTTTTTGTGCCCCGCATCTTTTCTCTTCATCCGCGGGGGGCACACCCATCTTCGCTTCCGCCCTAACCAGTCTCCCCAGCCACTGAATAACTTCCTGTATGGTCTTCCCTTTGTTTTGAAACGCATTCGTCCAGTTTCCCGCATTGTCTGAACTTGCAGCCCAGCGCAGATACTTGACCCGTCATGGTGCAACTTGGACGCTGCTTGTTAACCACGACCCTTTCTCTCTCTCGATTCGCTCGGACCTCTTATTTGTTATTGTTTTTTTCTTTGGGTTGTTGTTGTAACATAGGTTTTCCCTGACTGTATGCATACTCTCCATTTCCGAAACATTTTTTGCCCCTTCTCACAGTTTTCTGCGAAGCTATATAAGAAATGTGTTCCAAATGTTTGCGACAGCAAAATCATGTAACTGTACTCTGATGAAGGCAAGTCCTGTTGCGGCTACGTAAGTAAACCTTGTTTCTTATTGTTCTTGCTATGTATCCGACGCTTTACTTATACTATATATATATATATATATTTATATATAGTATAGAAACTAAGTTTTCCTGGATGCCGGTAGAATATGCAAAAAAAATTGTTTCTACCATGGTTCAAAAGAGAACAGATTTAATAACGTTTCGGCCGAGCATCTGACCAAGGCTGGTCCCTCGGCCGAAACGTTATTAAATCTGTTTTCTTTTTTACCGTGGTCGAAACAATATATATATATATATATATATATATATATATACAGCCTGAGATACAATTCCTTCTCATTCAACAGAAATAGAGAACCCATTGTTCAGTTAGCGACACAAAGAGCATACATTTTACGATTTGCCCTCTAGAAACTAGCCGGCTCTTCCATGCAAGATGTTAAAAGAACGGTGGCATCCAAGTTGTGAGTAACTCAATTTAAAAAAATCTTAAGCCGACATTCAGTCTTTTTACAACTTTCTCTGACACCAGAGCCACAATCATTTTGAAAGATTCCGTAGTTTGTTCATGCAACACTGTATTCTAAACGTTTTGCAGTGGATTATCCTATGTACCTGTCTGTAGCGTGCAAATAAGGCGTTTATGACAAATTTTGTATGCACCTAATTGTGATCCTGCAGAAGAATGTCGCGTACATTGACTTGATGTACGCGACAATTATTTAAAAAAATTCAGGAGATTTTAAAACGTGATTTTTAGTGCCTTATTTCTCCATAATTGGGTGGCTTTTGACATTTTTTTTTCCATTGTGTAGTTTTACTTACTCAGTCCAACATCTGTATAGCACGCTCTTAGCAGCTTTCCTGCTCGAAGGTTTGAAGCGAGAAATTTTGTATTTTACTTACATGGAGGGTTGCCCACGTCTCAACAGAGACTTCGCGTTCGTTTCTTAGAAATTTACTAATAGAGAACCTGGGCCACCTTACACGGGAGAGGGTATATAACAATTTAGAAATAGAATCCTTGAATGCCTTACTTACAATCGCGTTTTAATACCGCCGAAAGTTTGGCAAATTGGTGTTCATTCTGCTGAAAATTGGCGCGCAAAGACGCTGACAAAGAAAAGAATTTCAGCAATTCAGCTACTAGCAACTGGCAACATTTATTAAGGAACAGAAAAACATCATCCAACCAACCGACATAATATGACTGATTAAGAGGTAGACTGAATAATAATAAAAATACTCAAGACATCAAAAATACAACCTATCAGGTATACTGTGTTATCAGGAGACGTGTCGTGCCAGAAACGCCAACTCTGACTGGCAGTCAGACCGAAGGATGACTCACGCACTTCTATCCCTCCTGGCTGATTTTCCTAGCTTCCATAATCTCTCTTTGCGTCCTTCGCCATGCCTAAACAACGCGGTTGTTGTTTTCGAAAATAGGTCTACACGCCGGTGCCTGGTACTTTTTACAGTGTGAAGCGTGGTGTGTAAGTCCTGCCCAACAGCGAACTGTGATGTTGCCTAACCCTATGTTGAGGCATCTTCCTGTTTGGCCGATGTCGATCTTGCGGCAAGCTAATGGCAACCGACAAACCACTGATTGGGCACAATGGAGGAGCTGCTTTTTGTGTTTTATGTCGCAGCCTCTTTTTCATTTCCGGCCCGGAATATCGATGCGTCTGCCAATGGCAGAGCATATCTGGCCTACATTTGTGTCGACAGGAAACAGAACACTCACACCGAATCGGGAACCCAATCTCTTGATGCCATGAGAGAGCCAACAAACATACGGAATTTTTTCACTCTTTTTTTTTCTGGGCAGGTTTCAACACAACCATGTCATAAAATTGCTTGGTGGTATGTCTGATTATTTCGCTCGTGGCCGGAATAGCCTCGTCCGGACATCCCGCTTGGTTGAGTCTTTTACCTTGGCAATCAAGGCCGCGCACTACTGTCGAGTGCGACTGTAATCATGCCCATGCTATGCTATTTTGACCATCCGGGAGTGTCCTGAGCGATAGTCAAGAACCTGCTTTGCTCATTTCGGACAGTGCATCCGACATATGTTGCCTTTTCCAAAAGATAGGCTCACATTAAAAATATCAGCTTCCTTTGCCTTTGGCACTTCAAACTTGGAAGCCAGTCCCACTCCGTTTTTGTAAGATATAAGGATGACTACTAGTTGTTAGTTGAATCCGCTTTGATCTGACACGTGGAAAGGTGCTTGGGCTGTTTTCACTGAACGGGCTGAGATTTTGGGATGTTGCATATGTTTCGAAAAAGACCACATATGTTGGGTGCATTCCCCGATAACAGCAAAGCCGCTTCATGACTATCGCTGTGGGCTCTAAGTGCTAGTAAAAATAGCGTTGCATGGGCGTGCTTACGGTTTGCACTAGAAAATTCGAGCTCACACTTGATGGGCACTAGCCTTCATGGCCAAGTTAAAAGACTTAAGGGGACAGGGTTTCCGTATGGCGCTATTACGGGCATGTGCGGAAGTATCAGACCAGCCATCAAGCAAGCCAATCACCCTGTTGTTCCGAAACATGGGCCGCGAGAAACAAAGAGTCCCAAAACTTCCATATAGTTACTGGCTCCCTTATAGCATCAATAGAGTGGGTTCCCGATACGGCGTATCCTTGTCTTTATGCCGAGAAAAAAGTAGGCCAGATGTGGTGAAGTAGGCCCGATGCCACGTGAAACAAGGAACCCAGGCAGCACAGGACTGTTCGGCCTAAAACAGGCCGGTGTACTTTGGCCGGTGTTTTTCTGTCCGGCCGTTTTCCGGCAGCCATGTTCGGCCCATGTCCAAATGTGGGCCTTTTTGGCCGTATACGGCCGTACTCCCATGGCTGTCCAACGGCCAGTGTCCGTCGGCCAGTCGACCGGCTTACAGTCATACGGCCAGATTCCAGCCGCAGGGCTCCGGCCATTCCAAATCCACACGTGTACGGCCGAAGTACGGCCGCCGGAGACAGCCGAGATGCGGTCGTCGGACTCCAGCCGGACTAAAGCTACCGGAAATACGGCCGTGCTACGGGCATTGGAGTTCAGCCACAGTACGTTAACTGTACTGAGGCCGGTCACTGCATGTCGCGCAAGCAGATGACTCATTCGCGCAGTGCAGATGCAGCATAAACCCAGCATTTTGGGTCCAATGCAGCCACATCAGAGTGAGCTCGCGCGCAACCACCAGCCGTCAAGCTTTCAGCGCAGCCTTGCTTAATTATCAGCCACAGTTGACAGCAAAATTCATTTATTAAATAGTGCTCACAAATTGTCGTTCCTTTAATTGCTGTGCCTCTTTTACTGCCGAACACAGAAAATATTCAGTTCTTTGTAGAGCTTGAATAGATGTATTGTCCAGGTCCTGATATCCTCTGTGGGGCGGCTTACCTGTAATAAACGGGGAAAGAGGAGGGGGGGGGGGCGGAGGGCGCATACTTTAGTGGGTTGAATGTTAGAGAGATAAATTGCGCCGCTTTTAGCCAATTTCTTTTAGGGCAATATTCCGGAACACTTTCATGCTATGACTACATAAACTATTTTTATAACAGTTGCCTGACCAATCTTGATGTATTTAAAACCGGCGTGAATGCCTTTACGAAGCGTTTTGGTTCTCAACAAAGAGCCAAATCGTGCGTGAACTGAACAATCTGCGTTGAGCAAGAAAATCCTGACAAAATCCGTGTTTGCTAGGACGCTGGCGATTATGTTTAACCAAATGAGTCATATCCCAAGAGTAGCTAAGCTCACCTTCAAACATCACAACTAAATTAACAGCTAGGCTTCGTCAGTGACAAGGCTCTGTTGTTATCGTAAATTTAAAATAATTTTTTTTTCTAAATAGGCAGTCGTAAAATCACATGAAGTAACATAGTGCAGGGCATGAAATTGATCCTACCAATGCGCGAGCGAGTCTCTTCTACGTTAATCACCAATAACATAGTGCAACATTGCTTGTCGCAGTTTATTTGTAAGCAGAATAACTTGCGCTTTTGCTCCCACTTGCCTTTCTTTGGTGGGGAGTCCTTAACATGGTGGCGGTTTAGCTAATGCGTGGTGGCCGCTTGCTCGACGCCCTTGAAAACGAGTTATTTTGGTGAATCCTCTCCATCTCGGACCGGACATCTCTGCCGGGTCGATGTCTCCAATGCTCTCCATTTCTTGAGGGGGCGAATAGCCTCGAGCTGATGCGTCGACGAAGCCGGCGGCAGAGGCGTGGTAGCGGCGATGACTGGCGAAGCTTAGCTCACCCGTCGGTGTGGCACAGTCTTCTTGTGGCAATAAATGACATTTAGATGGCCTAAAAGGTTCCCTGCTAATGTC
The DNA here is from genome assembly GCA_013339765.2 of Haemaphysalis longicornis. Lineage (NCBI taxonomy): Eukaryota > Metazoa > Arthropoda > Arachnida > Ixodida > Ixodidae > Haemaphysalis > Haemaphysalis longicornis. The sequence continues at coordinate 81,143,314 of CM023452.1, read as the reverse complement.
CAGTGAGTACTTGCACCTTGCCCGTTCACCGAGAACACTCATTACTGTTTGACAAACGATATTCTTTCATTTAAAACGCAGAAACACGGACCAGATGAAAAACGCGTCCCCGTCGTTCGGCTCCCTAACGGCTTTTTCTCCCCCCAGAAAAAAATCGGTCGGTCTCCTTCCAAACACGTCTGCGCATGAATTCTCGGCGCCCAGGCGCGTGCCGTTGTTCGGCTGTATGCCGTTTGCCGAAAAAATGACGTATAACCAGATACCTTACGTAGGCCGGTCTCCTCTTGAACTCCGATTGTCAAATATTCTGTGGCCATTCGCTTGCCGTAATTCGGCCGACGACAGATGACCGAATGAAAAACGTATATTCTGGGGCCGTACTTCGGCCGGTATCCTTCATAACACTGGTTGCCCGAAGAAAACGAATATTCTACCGCCGGACGCGCGGTTCACCGTTGAAACAACGAATGCACGGCAGCCGCGCTCCGGCCGGTCTCCTTACGGACACCAACTGCCGCAAGAATTCGCATATTTTGTGGCCGGTGGCTTGTCGTGCTTCGGCCGATTACCGCTTCCCGAAGAAAAAACGGATGCCCTAAGGCCGTACTTCCGCCGTTCTCTTTCTCAGCATCGGCAGCCGTAAGAGAACTGAATATCTGGCAGCCGGTTAGCTGCCGTTGTGCGTCCGGACACGGGCGGACGGAAAAATACCGAAGCTCTGGTTGCCGAATGTTGGCCGTTCAACGCATGATCAGTGGCTGCCAAAACCTGGATGCTGGCCGGACATGCCAGAAAGCGGCCATAGACGGGCCGGTCTTGGGGCACACTTTCTGTGCCGCCTGGGAAAGCCGTTAATAGCTTGTACACAATCAGTGGTGTATCGCCTGCCCCTAACTTGCGGCAAGGTCTACATCGGGAAATAGGAAGATGCCTGAACACACGGTTACGGGAACATCGCTGTCGCTGTTGGGCAGGCTTTACACGCACCTGGCTTCCCACTGTAAAATGTACGAGGTACAGGGGTGTCAACCTTTTTTTTGAAAAAAAAACAATTGTGTTGTTTAGGCACACGGGCAGGACGCAAAGGGAGATTATGGAATCTTTGAAAATCACCTGGGAGGGATTCATTTGCGTGAGACTTAGTCATCCTTCGGTCAGTCTGCAAGACGCAGTGTTGGTGTTTCTGGGACGACACGTATGGTTATAGTAAAGGATATCTGAGAGTTTGCATTTTTTTGTCTGGGGAATTTATTTATTGATAATTTCTGTATGTCTTATTAGGTTGGGTTATGTCGGTTTGTTTGGGTATATATTTTTGTCTGTTATTAGAGACTGCCAGTTGCTAGTAGCGCGCCGTCCTGTGTACTTGCTTTCTTGGGAAATATCTCTCTTCGTCTGTTTTCGAAATGAGTCACCTTTGGTCGTTTATATTTGAATGAGGGCATACGCTGGTCTATTCACTGGCGGCTTCGCATGCTTTTGCAGTGGTCTGTTGTAGTTTTTATATCTAATAGCAGGGGTACTGGTTCTACTTAGTGTTTCTCTAAATATTTATAGCTTTTTATAGATCCATTGACCCGAATCAGGCAAGGAATGGTTATGCTGTCGCACCCCAGAAAAGTAACACATGCTCGGAACTTTGTGGCAGCTATAAATCTTTGCTCTTCACAAAATGCCGACACTCCACAGCTTTTGTTATGCACCAATAAAGGTGTTTTATATAGCAATTTTGATTATAGAATATAAGAGAAAAACGTTTGTGGCTTGGCCGGCACAAGAAAATCCTCCGGACTCCACAGCCTCACTACGTGTTTTCCAGACGAATGCCCGGCCGTGGTTATGCACAACTTCCCTACCGCGACACCTTAATTACGTCACTTTATGTGCTTTTTCTTATCCTTTACCAAAAATTACTTCGTATCTCCTCTCAGGTAAACCGTGGTCCTGGGTTACTGTGAAGGTGCATCACCCCCCCATCCAATTCTGACTCTACGGAAACTACTTTAATCGGCACCACTTGTATGTTCTTCCTCCCCACCTCTGATGCCTCTTTCAAGTTTTTACCCCTCCTTACTTTATGCTCTCTCCGAGTTTCCGCAATCGGCCGATAAAGGCCCTACCGCTGTTTTCAGCCCTGCCTGTTTAACTCGTGATAGTATAGTTCGCTGGGAAAAAGAAGGGCAGGAAGGGCCAGAGTAGATGTGGCGATTGAAGCGGGAATGGTCGCAAAAATAACGAAAAGTACCTGCCGCTGAACCTAAAGCCAAGGACATCGCTGCAAGAAGTTCTGCCTTCTGAGGTCACCGATTATCCCTCCAGGTTGCAGAGCTACTCGCCCGCTTAGACCATTGACAAGAACTTATATATGTTGTGCAGCTTTAAGACCTTTAAGAGCGACTTCCACATCTCCAAACAGGCTAAAACTGTTTGGCGATTTAAGGTGAACACGTGAAGGGTGGGACGAGAAGAGCGTGTAGATGTACCAAGGCTTCATGCCCTCATTGATAACGGGGCTGTTGTGATCGTGGGAGGTGTAAAGGTTAATGGGTCACGGCCCAATGTGAACTCTCTGATCTCCCCCGTGGTCGACAGTATTGTGTTACAGTGCTTTACGGGTAGTGAGATGACTGGAAGAAGGGAAAGAAACGGGCAGCACATGTCCATCCGCTAGAATAAAGCTCGAATTCTTCGAAGTTTCCCTCACCTAGTTATGTGGGAAGTATGCTATATTGCTTGATGGCGCAGCTTCGCAGGTCACCCTTGTTGACAAATTGAAAGGATAGTAATTTTTTTCTTTTTACTGCGCAGGCTATGTGGTGGCTGCAACGGTGGTTTGGCCGCGGTGTTGAAACTGAGTGAGGCAGAAAGTGTTTATTGAACGGCTGATATCCGCATGACGACGTTTTGCCTCGAAAGAGGGCACAGGTCTCACCGGAGGAGGAAAGAGGAGTGGAAGTAAGGGCACTGAAAAGGAACTGAATTATTACGAAGGTATACGAACAGGCTATGTCCAGACTATATACATGCACGCATAGATCATATGGAGATTATTGATATACAGACCCATAAAAGGAAAAAAAGAAAACAGCAGGTTTTGCCATGTGTGGCATTGGGCTTTGGTAGTTTAGGGGTGGGTTTTGAGGCTCGAATATGGTGACCGCATTGCCAGTCTTTTCTAGTATTTTTGCGTGAAACTGATACAATATTGTACCTTTAAATCTACCTTTTATGCGGTAGGGCAATCTGTCGAAATTAAAAGACAAAGTATTTTCGGGATATGTGATCAGGAGCCTGAAGGCCACTCGTGCAGCATTATGCGCCCCCGGGCATGCACAATGTCCTCTCCGGTGCTCGACGGTTGCCCTAGCCCCTGGTAGTCAGACACGAGTGTGTGCCGGGCGCCAGCATATTTACGAAAGGAACAAAACGTCGTAGTAAATTGCGGCGCCAGGGTTGGGGAGGGCAGCATGTTGAGCGCACACGACATTCTTGTCGGAGCGTTTGTCGAGGGTGTGCTAGGGATGGTGGCACTTGCTGCTATAGCGTTGCCTCTCTCACTGCCTTTCCATATGCTCTCCGAAGACGGTACTCCCTCTGTGCCACTCCGTGCGTGGTTCACGCGAACAATGGAACATTTGCGCGGGAGGTTCAAACCGATTCGCAACAACACGGTCGACGGCACCTGCAACGTGCTGCGAGATAACAGCAGACTCACGTGCGCCTGCATGTGTTCGCTGATCCCGTGATCAGTTCATGATTCTTAACATTTATGCGCCGTCAACGAGGAGACTGCAGTCCCCGCTGTGCACAAGTTTTGCCTTACGGAGTGTAGTAATGGTGAGTGCATTTTGTTTTTTTTTCTCATTATTTCGAGTAATTACTTCAGCATGAAGACTGTCATGCTTCAAAGCCTGTCTAGAATAAAGCTTTTATGTTCTGTTGTGCATACAAGCCTGGTGTTGTGAAAGAAGACGTTCTCCAAATCCCGTGCGTGATACCTTTAGCATCGTCATTATATAAACAGAATTAATGGTTCTCTATGCACGTCCCAACCCTTTGTCTTCTGATTTTCCGCAACAGCTGGCATTTCATCATCTCACCCGTCCCTAAGTATTTTTTGCTTGGACCAATCTTTCGATTCTCTTACGCAACTGCTAAAAACCTTCACTGTCCTGCTCAATCGAGTAATGCAGCGATACTCATACATGAACATGCCGAGGACCACTTTTGGGCTTCCAAAAGTGATGGAGGACAACGCGCAGGTAGCCCGAAATATTTTTGAAGGGAAGGGAAGGGGCTAAGCCACCGGTAAAAAACACAAGAAAGAGCCTGTGCAAACCTTTGTCTCAGTCATCTTTTATCAACCTTTTAAATTTTGCAGTATATTGTAACCTGGTGGCAGAGCCAATGACTGGAACGATGGTTGAAGGATGAGCAACAATCTATTACAGAATTTGCAATGCGGCCATAAAAGCGCGCGCGCTGTGATCCAGCCACTTCTTCGTCGTCCTCGTCGTCTTCTGTGATGAGCCATGATAGGGCATTGACCGCCACGGTGTCCGTGACATTACCCCCCTGGTCGAGGGCGACCGTCCCGGTCGAAGCTGCGGCTCGGTGACGATAGGGACGCAGATGAGCCATGTGGGAACACGCATGCCAGGCAGCATGCCCCACACAACTTCGTCGTCGTCACAGATGCGTGTTTGTGACGCCACATGCGGCTGCTGTCTTCATCGTTTTTGATGGCGTAACATGCCCCTTTCCTCGAAGGCGACCGTCCCTGTCGAGGCCGCAGTAGCATGATGAGCTCGGTGAAAGTGAACGATGTCATGAGAATGTACAGTGAAGCCCTTGCCACCACGGATGTAAGAGATGAGTTTGGTGAGCTCCGGCGCACAGCAGCGACGCGCCCACAAAGGAATGACGAACCGGTGAGGGCTTGCTACCACGCCGGACCACAGGGCTGGGGACACGTCGTCGTCGTCGTCAGGTCAAACCTCGTCGTCGGATCGGCTCGTCACGGGCTGAATACACGGGGCTGGGGGACGTCGTCGTGTTCTTGTAGCGGTGGGGCTGGGGCTCCCCGACGCAGTTCACGCACCCTCGATGATTCCAGTGATGCCAATGAGGAGCGAAGCTGGGCCCAGGACGGGGATGACGACCCGCACTCTCCACCAAATGTATCGTGGTGGCAGAGCCAATGACTGGAACTATGGTTGAAGGATGAGCAACAATCTATTTACAGTATTTTCAATGCGGCCATAACAGCGCGCGCGCTGCGACCCAGCCACTTCTTCGTCGTTATCGTCGTCTTCTGTGATGAGCCATGCTGGGGCGTTGGCCGCCTAGGTGTGCCGTCCCAATGTTATGACTCTATTCGGTTTTTACATACAAAAGAGACGGTAAAATTGGGGAGATGCTGGGATTATAAATTTTCCTCGGGGAGGGTGTTCTGGCACCGAAAAAACCCCTCCCCGCGGCCTTGCTACTCCACTGCCCCACGTTTTACTCATGTTGACTGTGCACTTGCCGCGTAAGTCACCAACATTTTTATTCGATGCCCACCTGTTATGTCTGACTGTTTTCCTTATACAAGTAATATAGCCGCACAATGTGCTCACGTAGTAAAGATTAACCCAGGCTTTAGCTTGTCCGGCTTATCAACATAGTTTTCGCGTTGCACGGAAAGCCAACTTGAAAACATTGGCTACAGGGAGAAATTAAACGCATACATCATTGAGTGAAGCCACCTTATCGCATTTCCAGCGTGGTTTGGCAAAAAAATGAATAGGGTGGGAGGCTTCTGGAAGTGCATCGGGTAGGGTTTCGCCGACACCTGAAATACCAATTCCGACCCCTGGGGTACGCGGATCCCGATTTGAGAGCACCTGGACTAATGGGTGAAACGTGGGTTCTATAACAGACGTGCTGCCTTAGAGGCCCGACAATCTCATTGCTTATTTTTTCAAAAATATGTCTTTTTTTAAACAAGGCAGAAGAAGATGGCGAGCGCTCATGAGCGCGTGCCCCGCCGAGACCACCTAGGCCTTCGCCCGCGCAGCGGCTTTAGGAATAAAAATTAGCTTCGTATCTGGTCCTTTCGTTGTAAATGTCGTCAAAAGACGATAGTCTTTGTAGACATTTGCCGAGGAAATGCTCCCCTTTGCTTTCCCGCTCAGCTATCTTGCTGTTCCTGTACTGTCACGCTCATTCCAAGGTAAACATACTAAAGGTCTGCGCAAGGCGATTTGAATTTACCGCGTTCCACTGCTACAGGCCGGGTTCCTCGATGCCAGCGCTGCAGTCGGAGACGCGCGTGAATGGAGGCGGCGCACTAGAAGGTTTATAGAGCCGCGTGGCTGTGCTCCACGTGCGTTCCAAGCAGAACGTGGAACCTAGCTAGTGCAACCTTTCGTTGCTGTTGCCGCGTCATTTTTCCTATGCCGCTAGGAGGTGGCGGTTTTCGGCAGTAGATGTAGAATATAATTTGCTATCGAAAAACCAAGCATCCATAAATTGTTTAATAAGGGAACACTGTAAATATTTCTTGTGTACTAATTTCCTGTCTTATATTTGCGTAATGTCTCGTTCTTGTTCAACAAAGTTGAAAAGCATGAACATATAAACCGTGCTTAGACGTTTACATGTGGATGTCAGTATATAAGACAATTGCGCAATATTAATTTCACTTTGGCCGGGTGGCTGAATCGAGCAACAGACAGACAGATGGACCGACAGACAGGCAGACATACACATAGACCAAAATTTATGGGTTTAAGTAGCGCAAGAAAGACTCTCGTCTTTGAAAAACTGCCGCAGACGTGAAGCACCATCACGCATTAAAAAAAATGCAGTCCTACAGGTAAAGTTTAAGAGACTCCCTGCTTGGGCCAGGTCACCTCAGAATCCGCATTCTCTAGAAGGTATTATGAAATATTGTAGACATGACTACGGGTGGGTCATTCATCCCGAGATGGCTTGCAGCTGCCGCTACCGCTGCCTCGAGTCCCTGAAGAGTAGCTGGTGGAAGTCTACAATACTGAGTATGTATTTGCATCCACATGTCGCAGCGAAGGTGGCAAGCCCTTCAACGAATATAAGCTTGATTACTCGCACCGAAAGTCTGCAAATACACAACGATACTGAAACTTAACTTTATGTGAGGCGATGCTCCCCAGCAGCAGCTTCGGTATTTAGGTCTTGCGCTGCAGTGCAAGCTTCCCTGAATTTTTCTTTTGCTAAAGCCACAGCACGTGCCGAAATCGTTAAACGGTCCCCGCGGGTCACGCGCTCACGAGCGCTAGGGATTTGTGGTTATTTCTTCCTGTTACGGCGAACGTACGGCTTGAACAACAGCTCCGCCGTTAATGGATAAATATTACGTTGGGCGGGATTCATACTACAGTCACCCAGAGGGCGAGGCGACTACGAAACACCTAGTTGACTACTACTTAATCATTATAGGTGACTCCAGATGGACCTACTAAATCGGTTGGGGAATTCGGCTTAGAAACGTTCGTTAGCAATATGCACTCAGTAATTAAGGAGAAATTATAGCATTTTAGCTCCACCCCCGAGACTTCGCTAAGTAGCAAGTTACACCACTGAAATAGCGTATATGTAGGACTACCAAGTTGATTGGCCAAGTCGTTTGGTCGTTCAAACGAAAGAGGGAGAACGCGTAAAAAAAAGGCCAGTGATGATAACAACATGAACCATGCATGTACACCTCCAGACGCTTTCCCCTGCAGGCACGAGGACATTACTGTGAGTGAAACGAATGCGCGACATTCGCGCGAAGCCTCGTTCACACGTTTCTTTTATGCGAGTTGTACAGCTATGGATGCTAAAACTTCTACCGAAGCAGCATCCGTGGTGCAATGAGGGCGCACACGACAGTGGAGTATCATCACCGCAATTCAATGTTCAAGCTTTCGCATTACCAACATAAACACGAGTGCTTAGGTGTCTTATGTTTCGTGTGACATCAGAAACGTTAACGTGTTCACCGTGTTCTGTAGCTCATAATAATTCAACCAATCACATTTTGAACCAAATAATGTAATTTTGCGGTGTTAATTTTCAAGGAGAGTAAGATTGAGTTATATAGATGATACGAACTGGCATAAGTTGTGTCGTGAATTATTCAGATTTCAAGTTTTTACGTTGGCGCCAAAAAAATTGACGTTAATTTTGCAATGCATTTAGCTGCAAACGACAAAAATTGCTCTAAAACATCTTATAGCAAACGCAACTACTTTAAAACACTCTTCTGTCACGATCTGCTGGCTTTTGAGGTTAGTAGTGTTCACGTTGCTTGGTGAAATAAAGGTTAGTAATAAATGGATTTGGCAGCTTCTGCCCAATTCTTCAGTAGAAGGACGCAACTGGGTCGTAACCCTCACCACCCCTCCCCCCATAATCGTAATTGGTGTGTCGCCTTAGAAAAGCGCCCACCCCTGCTCAGCAAGTGAATCAAAATGAACTTCGGTCTCCCTGTATTGACATGTGGGCGTAGCTTACTGAAAAAAAAAAAAAGATCCCCCAAAGATATACCAGGGGTGCGTATTCTTCAGAACAGGTTAGTTCGACTAGGCCGCTACCACGTAGAGCAGCAAATAAACACTGCGCACACTTCGTTAGAATGTTTGCGCATTGGCTCGCGAACAATGCGGAACCTGCATTACATACCAAAGTTTTTTCCTAAAACTAGATTGCATACAGTTGCGCGCGCTAACATCGATGGCTGTTTCCCACCCCATTTTTCTGCCTTCTCTCTGATTTCCTTCGCGGTACCTTCTACAGTACAGGTCACTGTCCCGGTAGTTCTCCAGCGGAACTCCCAAATACTTCGTCGTCGTGTCGTACCATGTCATCCCGCCAAATGCGCTCGGCTTACAATCCCAATTGTCATGACAAAAGCCAATACACTTGCCCAGTTCACAGCACTCCCGCTATACCTGCAGAACTTTTTTAGGCTGTCTATGCCTTATAGTATGCTTTGCCTATCGCGGAAAAACAAAGCGATGTCATAGGCATACGCAAGTATGCGCACTTCACACGCTTGCAGAGCGAAACCTCGAAAGCTAGAGTTTCTTCTAATGCTAAAACAAAAAGTTTCAATGTAAATACCGAAAAGTAATGACGATATTGCGCAGACTTGGCGTACGGAGCCATTAAGTGGAATGGGCGAACTGACGTCAAAATTAATCATTAGGCTCGTAATGCGTCAACTGTGCGCAATTTGCACTAACTGAGTAATCACTTGTCCTACATTGATTAGTTGGAGAAATAAAATCAACAATCCATGCGAGACTTTACCAAACGTTTTCTCTACATTGTGGCAGTAGATTGTGAAGCGGCAGATTGTGAACCGCTCTCTTTTTTTGCGTGACATGCGTGGTCCTTTTTTGCGCACAGTCTGTCAAATGCTTCTGGGCAGAGCTTTGCCACAATTTGTTGCTTCAAGAGATGGTTTTGTTTCTGGAATTCACGAATATGTTCGAGAGGTTTTGGATGCGACAAGGTTTTTGAGTGCGCATTTCTCCATGGAATATTTGGCGAGTGTGACAAGAAAAAAGCGGTATGGAGACCTTGTCGACTTAACTTTGGCTATTCCACTGTACAGATCCATATACCGTGTAGGGGCAGGGCAGGTTGTGCTGAAAAGAGTGAAAAGTATGTGACTACCTCCTTATGATAAATCTTTTTTTAAGCTGCACGCTGGAGTGCTACCAGTGAAGACTTGGATGGTAGAGAAAAGATTGTGCTTTGGGGAGGAGACAGTTTAACATGCAGAAAGACCGAGAAATTTTAGCATGTATTTCTAGATTGCTGAGATGGGTTTTTCGTTTGGGATATTTTACAGTGCACGCTGAACAAAGACTTTCTGCTAAACAGCCACAGTAGTAAATGTTTCTCTGAGAAAACAAAGGAGCTCCATACGATCTCCTAATGCTGCTGGCACTGCATGGTATTTGGACGTGTCGACTGGCAGTTCGCTACAGTGATGTCGACACGAGACCCGGAAGAGATTACGTTTGCGAAAACGTTCTCAAAATTGTACAAACTTTGAATGCACAAGCTTGTGTAGCAGAATTTTATAGCGACGCATCAAAAACTGCCCATACCGTGTCATGTGCAGTGCACGCACTCTAAGACCCTGAAATAAAAAAGAAGCATTTTCACCGCTGAAGCCCATGAAGTTTTGCATGTTTTAAATCGCATAGTCCAGCATGAAATACTCAAGCCACTCGCGACGCAAAGTGGCGCTTCAATGTGTGATGGGAAGAGCGCATGCGGACGCAAGAGAAAGATATCTTCGAGAGGAAGGAAGATAATAAACAGTCACTTGTTGTTTAGGAGGTGGGTTGTTCACTTGCACAGCTCTATCGAGCAGCGCGTCCAAATATTGGTGACCCGGAATTCAGGCACAGGCACAGGAGTGTCGCAACAGCCGCAATATGGCTTCAATGTCCACGACCGACGCCCCTCCGACAGTTTCCTCAGTCGACAGCAGGCTGCCCCCTTTTGGACTGCGGATCCCGCACTTTGGTTTATACAAGTGGAATCTCAGTTCGCAGCCAGACGCATCACCGCAGAAATTACGACATATCACTACGTAGTCAGCATTCGGCCGCCCGCCATAGCCAGTGAAGTAAGAGATCTTTTGCTCGCACGACTTGTCGAAAATGCATAGGCAACGCTAAAAGAAACCTTGTTCGCCGAATTACACCCTCCGAACCACAACGACTGCCGCAATTGCTTCGCGGCACGGAACTCGGCGACCGTACTCCTAGCCAGCTTTTGCGGCATATGCAACAGTTGCTCGGCGAGATATCAACCACGATAGACGGAGCATTCCTTCGAGAACTTTTTTTGCAAAAGTTGCCTTCAGGCGTCCGCATGGTCGTCGCAGCCTCAGAGCACAAAGATTTAACCGCGGCCGCAGAGCTTGCCGACCAACTGGTAGCAATGCTCCCGCCCATGCCCGTGGCTGCCGTGCAAGCGCAACAGTCTCGAAACGAACTGCAAGAGGTACGTGAGGAGATTTTTCGACTCGCCGATACAGTATCAGCTTTGCACGCAAGCAGAAGGCCACAAACGATGACGGAGGCTAACACGCCGCTATCGCAAACGGAGCACCAGCATATATTCCCGTATCATCAGAGGTTCGGAAATACTGCCTGTAAATGTGTTCCACCATGCGCGCACACAGGAAACAGCCGCGACAAGCACTGAGGGCGACCTGTGCTTCTACGTTGCCTCCAAATGATCCCTCGATATTTTTGTTACCGAGCGCAACAACGGAGTACGCTATTAGTCGAACCAGGCGCCGAGGTGCGCGTTATACCGGCGTCAGAAGCAGAAAGAAAGAAACCTAGTGTATCACCCTTGCAAGCTGTCAATAACACGGTGATAACAAGATATGGCCATCGTTCGCTGTCGCTTAACTTAGATTTCGGCAGAACGTTTAGCTGGGTGTTCATGGCTTCCGATGTCAAATTCGCCATTTTAGGCGCACACTTTCTCCAGTTCTTTGGTCTGTTGGTCGACGTCCGCAACAAACGGCTTCAAGATCTCCTTTCTCACGGAGCAGTACAAGGCACGCCGTTTTGGCACCCCGCAATCAGCCCGACATCTCTTATTCCGTCTGGAGAAGCGTACTTCACCACAATACTACAAGAGTTCCCAGTGCTTATGCCACAGCCACAGCTACAGCGAATACGGCAAGTAAAGCACGGCGTCCTGCATCACATCGAAACCAGAGGCCAACTGGTCTATGCGCGACCACGGCGCCTGTCACCCGAGAAGCTGCGGGTGGCCCATCAGGTGTTTGCCCACATTATGGAACTTCGGATACTACATCCTTCATCCAGCCCATATGCGCCACCTCTTCACATGGTCCCCAAATCAAGAGACGGTGATAGGCGTCCTTGCAGGGACTATCGAGCGCTGAACAGAGTAACCATACCAGACCGTTACCCAATCCCGCACATTCATGACATGACCTCCTTCCTGCATGGTGCTACGATTTTCTCCAAAATAAATTTAGTACGAGCATATCATCAGATACCCGTAGAACCGCATGATATTTCCTAAGACGGCAATAACAACGCCGTTTGGAATGTTAGAGTTTCTACGTATGCCTTTCGGCTTCGCAACGCCGACCAAACTTTTCAACGGTTCATGGATGGTGTTGTCCGTGGCCTCGACTTTTGCAAGGCATACACCTGGTTGATCTTATTGCTAGCAGCACTCCTGAAGATCACTAGCGGCATCTGCACTGCGTACTTCAGCGGCTGACAGAGAACGGCATCGTTATCAATACGGCAAAGTGGGAGGTTTGGGTACCGAAGTTATCATTTTTGAGCCACCGCATTTAGAATACAGGAGTACGGCTCCAGAAGGACAAGGTGGAAGCAGTGCGGCAGCTTCCACATCCCAAAAACATCCACCAGCTTCGAGAGTTCCTGGGACTCGTGAACTTCTAGCGTATGTTTATCCCGAAATGCGCCAACGCACGTCAACCTCTCCACATCCTACTTGCGGAATCAGGATCTAAGGCAAGTGCCATTCAGTGGAGCGACCACTACATACAAGCATTCAGGATAATTAAGGACGCTCTTGCAAATGCTACCATGCTCACGTGCCCGCAGCCAGGTGTCCCTCATTGCGCATTGGTGGATGCCTCCGACGCAGTGATTGAAGCTGTGTTGCAGCAGAAGGTGAGCGGAGTGTGGCGACCAATTTCCATCTCCAGAAAATTCAGCCCGTCCGAAAGAAGGTACAGCACTTTTGGTAGGACACTCCTGGCAATATACGCGGATATCTGGTATTTCCTACTTTATGTAGAAAGAGAAGAATTTTTTACGCCCACTATCACAAGCCGCTCACCTACGCATTGCGCGCGAACTCCGGTCCTGGTGCACACGTGTCACGGTAGCTCCGCCAATAGTCGTACATCGTAGAATTCAAGACAGATGTACGCCATGTCAGCGGGACGGATAATGCTGCTGCCGACGCTCTTTCGCGCAGTCCAGTGAATGCCATCAATCGGCCGAGTGGCGTGGACTTCACCGCACTTACGACGGCTTCACTAAGTGACGGTGAATTGAAGCGTCTACTGACGTCTCCAACCAACGCCTCGAAGCCGCAATGGTTGGAAGAACCCACAGGGTCCGTATGCTGTGACGTGTCTACAGACAGGGCCCGACCATTCGTCCCCTCGAACCTCCGTCGCAGCCTTTTCGACACGATGCACAGCCGGGCGCATCCCGGGATTCGAGCCACGCAACGGCTATGGACAGCGAGGTTCGTGTGGCCAGGAATAAACCAGAAGTCTTGATTTTCCCGAGTGCATTTGGACATTCTGGGACAACTTCCCTTGTGCCAGGGGCAAAGCTACTTAATAACTCTCATCGATTGCTTCACGCGATAGCCGGAGGCCGCGCCCATTCCAGACATGACTGCTGATACCGTCGCCCGAGCATTTATTTACCACTGGGTGGCCCGCTTCGGAGTGCCAGGAACCGCGACTACGGATCGCCGAAGTTTGAGTCCGCCCTATTCACAAGCGTCACCCGGCTCTTGGCTATTTCCCGCATCAGAACAACTGCCTACCATCCGATAAGCAACGGTATGGTGGAAAGGTTCCCTTTGCAGCTGAAGACGAGCCTGACGGCTACTGCGAATCACAATTGGGTAGAGGCACTGCCGTTTGTTGTGTTGGGAAGTAGGACGGCTGTAATAGCAGATATTGGATGCTGCTCTGCTGAACTGGTCTACGGAACAACGATTCGCTTCCCAGGGGAGTTTTTCGCTCCCAGTAAGGACGAGAACGTGTACGCGAACACGGACTATGCCGTGCGACTGCTAAACATCATGAGCAAGCTACCTGCTGTTCCTCCGCGTCCGACAGCAGCTTGGCCAGCCCACGTCTACCGTGAACTCTCCTGATGCTCTCACGTGTTTGTGAGGCACGACGCCTTACAGCGTCTACTCCAGCCCTCGTATGACGGGCCTTTCAAGGTCCTGCAACGGGGAGACAAGCACATTACGATCGACAGAGGTGGTCGTCACGACGTGGTTTTCTTGGACCGTGTAAAACAGGACCTCTCGGAGCTTCATGTCATTTGCCGTGGCTGTAAAAAAACATGCTAATTTAAGCCTGAAATTTCTTATTAAAAGAAGAGCGAGAAGTAATTGGGACTTCGGTCTCTGAAAAACCCCCGCCGCCCGTGCGAAGCAGTGAGATAAAACTGGCCTATTTCTTGCTCCGCACGACCTCTGTGGCTTCCAGGGCGTTTCGCGCTATGCAGGATAGGATGTGTACTGCGAGGAGGTTGAGTAAAATCTTCTGGAGTGGAGATGAGACTCGAACATTTATGCCCACGGCCGCCATCTTTCTTTCGGGAAGAAACGATCGCTCCGCCGTAGCAGCCGCTCGGAATCCGTCGCACCCTGCCGGCTCCCCGCTGCACCTGTGGCGACGTTGCATGCTTGCGCGTGTGCATTATTGATCCTGTTCGTCGTGAACATTGTCCCAACGCTACAAAGGGTAAATGTAAAAATCAGCTATGATGTACTCGTGCGTCACAATTGGCTGCGCCAATCGCGGCAAGATGACGCCCCGATACCTTTGAGGTCCTGTCGTTTTGTTTTTCGATGATATTAAAGCGTTATGAGTCTACTCTTGCCCACTATTTGTGCAGGCTGGTACCGGTAGTGCACTTGAAAAGAAATTCGTCGTAGCCGCGGTCGTTCAACTGCTTGTTTACGCCCTTGCTAGCCCCGATATGCGTTTTGATTTGTGGTAGCGGTGGTCCTAGAACTGCGCAAAATCACATGTTTGCGTACTATGAGTGCCGAAAGCGCCGTAACTGCACCATCTCGAGCTGCATCTCCGCAGGGGCTTCCGTCAGACCACATAGCGCAGCCCCAACAAGTCCTGAAACGGTTCACGTGGAGTGGACGATGTACAAGACCGCCGGTGCGCATGAACGTATGAACGGCAGTGGGTCGTCCGAGTGCGGCTGTTGTGCGCGCACTCACTGGGGGGGGGGGGGGGGGGGGGGAGTACTAAGGTGACGCAAAGCGCCACTTCGAGGTGTGGTGCAAAGAGCGCAAGCGCACGCAAGAAAAAGTTGTTTTCGAGAGGAAGGCGGATAATAAACAGTCAGCTGTTGTTTGGGACGCCGGTTGTTCCCTTGCACAGCTTTGCCGCGCAGCGCGTTCCAACCAACCTATCATATTCACACAGTACCTGAATGTTGTTGTACATGAATTATCATCCAACAACTCTTGTAAAAAGCATGCTTTAGGTAGAGTATAAACCATTATGTCAGCGTATGCTTAAAATCTCGAGGTCATCATATCTTGGGTTCCTGGCCACTCTGGGATCGCTTAAAATGAGACCTCTGATGAGAGGGCTTCTGCTTCTGCACTTACAAATTCACCGGGCATAGCACCAGTACCCAACACTGACCTCAACCCACACATCAGACAACCCCTTCATGAAACTTGGCAAACCCACTGGAATCAAAATACAGACAATAAGCTATACATAATAAAGTCATTCTTGGGACCATACTCCACAGACACACGCAACACACACTGAAGTTGCCCTTGTTGGTTACGGAAAAGCACGCTCACACCTGCTCACAGGATCCCCAAGACCCCTGTCTTGCGGGTGTGGAGAGGCAATATCCGTAATCCATGTACTACTCCAATGCAAAGCATTCGACACAACAAGACGCAAGCACTTTACTTAGCTTTAGAGTCAACACATCCCATTAGACCCATCGTTTGCCCTCTCTGATGATCCTATATTTTCCGTCAAGCGTATTTTTAAATATTTAGCAGAAGTTAAATTTCTAAACTAAATTTCATACCACGCATGACCACAACCTGGCCTTATACACCAGCTATTCTCACTTTCTTTTACTGATTTTACCTGTGTTCTTGCTGACTCATTTTAGTATTTACGCTTTCACCTCTCATATATAACCACTGTTTTGGCGCTCTTTGCCCAAGTTGGCCGTGCGCCATTATTATCTAACAAACATCATTATCAAAGCCGTGTCCTCGGGCGCAGCAGACCGAACTTCAAATTGCAGGCCCTCCTCTCAACGCTGTTTATTGTGGCCTCACAAAATACCTTAGGGCTGAGACACTTATACACTAATGCCTGCATACACTTTCGCACGATACTATTACGGTGCTATTGATAAACCATGAGGAGGTAGTCAAAGACGTGCCTAAACAAAGCCTTGGCCACCTTTTAGATGCGACTGCATCTCATTCACTCACCTTGTCCATGCAGCGTCGGCGTTGTTGTCGTCCGCCCCTCCCCATTCTCCTCGCCGCGTGAGCTGCGCTCTCCGCCGCTCTCCGCCGCTCACCCCCTCTCCTCTCCGATGCCCCTCTCTCGTTCACACCTCTCCCCCTACACTATAAAAAATAATAGCGGCGCCCGGTTTCGATCCCACGACCCTGTGAGCGGAACGCGAGGTACATGGTGCTCTTCCCACTGCACCACAAAACCGAGACAGAATGAAATGCTACGAACGCACCTTATATCCTTGACTCATTAAAACTACGTCAAGAAGCTACTGATACAACGCATGATGGGGCAATGATTAACACTTGCAATGAAAGAAAAGAAGCTCCTTGTTACAACAACAATGATGGAGTAAAGGTCATTGCCACAGCGAAGCCCAAGCATACCACTTAGAGAGATTTACCAAGATTGGCCAAGAAAACATAATAATAATCATAAAACATAATAATCATACGAATTCCCGACACGTTTCACGCGATTTCAGAATTATTCCAACTGAAACACCAAGTGAACCCCACGATGCGTCGCATCTACACAGGGTTCCCCTCGCGGGGAGGTGAGCGCATTTTTTAATAGCATTTTAGGAGTCAGTTTGCTGCGTTGGTGGGCTGATTATTAGTTAGTTTCCCCGTGGTGGCAGACTGGTTGGTTAGTCTCCCTGCGGTGACGGACTGGAGCGTAGATGTTGCGAGATAAAGTGGGGAGTGCCAGGCACAGGGGACATACTGCGGTCCGAAACTTGCGATCCGTGGATAAAGAGGATTGTTTCGGCAACCTGTATTAGGCTGTGCTGGAAGACGAGGAACACGCGGCTGGCGCCGTGGAAACATGAGAAAATGTGGCCGCCTATACAGAAATTGTAGCAAGTAGGGCTTTGCGGTTATCAGTGATATGCGCTTGAGCCGCTGTCAGGGCTCTGGAAGCCGTATTAGCCGGGGCGTGGTTGGTTGGGCAATTCAGCGTATTCAAAGCGCGGCAGCTAGCCAAATGTTGGAAGGGGGGAGGTACCGTGTAACCGACTTGTCGTGGTTGTCATTACAGCGATCTCTGTAGCTCTACCCTGACCAAGCCTCAGCAAGCTCGGAAGGAGAAGGCTCCAGCTGTACAGCGCATTGCTGGTTTATTGAACTTGCCAGCTTAGAACTGCTTGCCAAGCTCTTCCCTAAATGATTGGCGAGGACAAGCACGTCGTGGTCTTCTGGAGAACTGGTGCCAATGGTGGCAATGGCAGTCACGTTCGCGAGGTGGCCAAATTTTCATGTATTTCGCCAAGTCCTAAGCGCTGCAAATGCACTGGATGGCGCATCGCATCAGTGGCAGAGGCTAGTTCTTCCTTTGTCATCTGGAAGTTGTACACATCCTCCGTGGTGCCATTTAGAAGGGGACCCACTTTATCTTCATTGGAGATTTCGGGCATTTCTGTAAACCGGAAATCTAGATATGGATGTGTAGGAGCTCGAAGGAAGAGCATAAAAATGAAACAGACCTCATATTTTGCGGTAACCCTGGCTCGGCAGGATGTGGAATTGCTCAGAAGGGTAAGGTGTAGGGACCACCGTTAGGTAACATCTGTAATTAGGCTAGATTTGAGGAGGGAACGTAACAAGCTAGTCAATGAGCTAACTGTGAGACGTAATGTTGAAGAATTCAGGATCACTCTGCAGAACCGATATTCAGCTTTTACCGAGGAAGTAGACTTCATGACACAGGAAGATAGCGACAATATTACAAGCAGTTACACGGAGCGTGAAGTAGAATTCGGGGGCACGATGGCTAGAAAGGATACAGGTAAACTTTCGGAGGAGACAAAATATCTAATTTGGAAGCGCCAAACCATGACAAACTCCTGCTCGGCTGACAGAAAAGAACTAGTAGAGTTTCCAAGTTAACCAATATCGGGACTGACAAGGCTGCACAGCTTGACCACATCTCTTGCGTACGTTGTGCAGGTTTCACTGGGGTTCTCTGCCCATTGCGCTAGGGTTTTCACCCCCTTTCTCTTCCTCCCAATCGAGATACCGAAGCATTTGTTTAGCTCGTCAAGACAGTGCTCCTACCGTGTAAGCGCTGCCTCATGATTGTCAAACCATAGCAGGACGGTGCCATCAAGAGACAACAATCGCCAGCTGGATTACCTTCTACCACCGGTTGCACTCTGTTGCCCTCTGGCAGTGTTTTAGCCAGTCCTCAATGTCTTCTTCGGCGTTACCAGCAAAGGGACGCGGCTCGGCTGGTGAGGACAGGCGGCGGTGATTACAGAAGTCTGAGTACGTACGTTTCTGCGGCTGCTGCTAACAGTCGCATCACGACATTGGGGATCATATAAATCGGCTCTCGAAGAAGTTCGGTCATGCACCTCCTCCGTCAAAGGACCGATGCGTCCAGTATCTACGTCGGCACAACCCCGCATACTCAACCAATTGTTACGGGTGAAATAGGTGGAATATGTATAATTACTGTTAAACGTTGAGGAGGGAGACATCGGTGATTATATCATTTGTGGGCTAATGAAGCGATATAACCTCAACCTTTTCTTTCTCCATAAGCGCGAGTCGCATTATCCTGCGCCTATACTCTAGCCACATCTACTTGTAGTTCTCTCCATAGGGTGTGCCGCATAACACGAACCACTTTGTTTCAACACTGTGACATCGTACCGCTTTTATTGGATACCATCAGGCCACTTACATACCGCCAATTGACCACCCACCAAATTACCAAATAGAGCAATTAACCACTACGAGCGGCAAGGGACGCATTTAAGTTGTTTTTGTTTTACTGGGTTCTAGTATATCTTTCTCTTCCCAGTTTCCATTCCTGTAAAGCAGATTTACTCGGCCCGCTTCGGGGCTAATCCTTGCCACAGCCGACCCCTCTTTCACAAGAGTTATCACAGCGGTTATTCTTCTCGCCCACAACGATGCTATTTCACAAGTTCCGCAGTCGCCTGACAGCGGCTGTAGCACCGTTATCAGATGGTTGTGAAAAATCAACAGCAGTGCGATTACGAGTGAAAACACCCAAAATCCGCGGTAACCGCCGCCGCCGAGAATGTAGCCACGTGCGCTGCCGTTTCAAATTCCACCTCGCCCACTATATTCGGGTCTCTGCCGGTTGAAAGCGACTTGCCCGGTTAGAACGCCGGCGTATTCAAATCATTCTTCGTGAGCTTGAAAGTCATTCCGAGCGATATTTTCGCGTGGCCGGTCCTCGATACGTGCTGCTCACTGTTGTGTTGGTGGAATAATAAAAATAAACCTCACTCTGGCCGCAAAAAAACCCTTTCTCTCCCTCCGGCGATGTGTTCACGCCTGAACATGCGCCCATTCCCGGTTATCCCGTTTACGCATGCACGGGTGGGGCTGGAGGGAGGGGACATGCAGGCACAGTAGGGCTTATTCCGATGACATAACTGTTTGTGTGCTGGGAGATTTAAACATGCGAGTCTCATCGCTCAATGTGCTCTGTCAGCTGTCCTCTGCAATCGAGTGGTTTAGGTATGATTTGGTGTGTTACACAGACCGGGCAGCGAAAGGGACACCAAAGTGTGTTTTCGCTAGAATAAAGGTCGAGGCCTTTGAGAAGTTAACTCGCGCTGAAACGGACGCACGCCATTTTCTTGGGGGAAGAAGAGCGGAAATAGAAGAAGCGTCAGCTCGAACAGAAGCTTGAATGGGCACGATAACAACGCAAAGGCGCCAACAATGCTGCCTGAAGTTCCAGTTTTTTTAGTAGCAGCGAATCCTTCCCGTATGAACAGCAACTGGCCTGCTTGGAACGCCGACGTCGGGAAATATCACTGGTTCAGGCAAAAGGGCTTTCAGAAGGACATGTTCAACAGTGTCTTTAGCGTCTAAGCATCCCCTCATGACCGGTACGGTGTATGCGTGGAATGGTCGGGGTGGAAGGGATGTGGGGGGTGTACACGCAGCAATATGTTTCACGCACTTACTGATGACATGTACATTGTTTTGCATGAAGTGGAAATAAGGCCGTGAAATAGTGCAATGGCGGTGGTCCGGTGTCCTCATTGGTAGAGTGCATTTGGTCGTCGTGTTACATGAGCAGTAAGATGCCTAAGACGAGGGGGGAAAGAGAAAGCATTAGGTTTGTTCGGTAAGAAAAAGCTCGGGTCCTTCCACCTTTTATTCAGGCAATAGGCATGAACTATCGCATTCGTAAATTACAATAAATCGTCTTTTATTTCGTGCACTCCGTGGAAGGCGTGCAGCTTCATATGTCATCTTTCTTCACAAAGTGGAAGCTAAACAAAGCTTTTTTTGTTTCTTCTGTAGATCCAGCAGAAACAATTTATTTATCCCATCGAGCTTTCGGGCCCGCTGCGCTTATTATCTGCGTGGTGTGTTAGAAGGTTACATAGAATTTTATTTACGCGTAGAATTTGTTTAAAATTGTTGTTTGTGTAAAATGCTTTAAATGCTTGTAATAATAAATTGTATATTTTTGTAAGTACTGTGGGCTGTGTGTGATTTGCGGAGCAGAAGGCGTATTCCAACATAACCTGAAAATACGCAATTATCACCCAGTGGCGCCAAGCTGCTTCTGCCTCTTTTGTAATTATTCATTCTCATCTTCTGCGGTTTGTCGTTCAGCAGCGAGCTAGATTATGTACACGCCTGTTTCTACACCCAGCCTTCCAATACTAGAGAAATACCTTTAGGTGTCATTTCTGCTTCTAAACTAATTACCCTTTGGTATACAACAATGTGGCAAATACAAAAAAAATTCCCCCGCACCTCCCCGAAGGGAATCGTGCAGAAATGCGAATGCATTGGGTGCGCCGATGAGTGCGTTGCGAGTAATGGCGTAATTAATGACGAGAGTGTGAACGTAATCATTTATTCATCAGCACCTGTTTGTGTTATCGTTGTACATGAGGGCCACAATCACTGCCTTGTGATCGCTAAAGTGCACGGTCAAAGGGTCTTTGAGAAGCATACGCGCGTCACAGTTTCGCGTAAAGACCAGATCAATGCAACTCCCGTGAATGGTAGTGGCACGTGTCGAAGCTGGCAGAGAGACAATGCATAGAGTGCCTGGTCTGCATGTACTAGACCAGCCACTCGCCACTCTTCTTGCGCATGTCAACGTTGAAGTCGCCAACCAAGACTATGGGGTCAGAGGGTTTGGAGCGCACGCGCACACTTTCCACAGCCGCGTCCAGCTGGGCGGCAACGGCGTCTCGAGCGAGGTTGGGCGCGAGGTACGCGGTCACCACAAAGACTCCGTCTCCGGTGTAGTCAAGGGTGTACAAGTCCTTGTACGGAGACGTGTCTCGAACGGGAGACGTGGCAACAGCGTGCGATATCAAGTTCCCATACACGTTAGACACGAGACTAACACCGCAGTACTCGCCGTCCTTGCAGCTTCGAGCAAACTAGTACAGCTCGCTTCAAGCGCATGCGTTCGGCATTGAGCGCGGAGAGTTAACACCTGCGGGCGCACGCCGACGGAGCACGACAACCCGCGACTAAGAAATGCATTCGCATTTACGACGACGACGACGACGAAGGCAGAACTACGAGGCGCGCGCTCACGTGCGCTCGCGCTGGAGGAATGCAGGCGCACGCCGCTCGATGGACGCAAGACAACCCCCGACTAATTAATGCATTCGCATTTAGAACGCTCCCCATTGTTGTAACTTTGAAGTTGTCGTATTGCTTGTACAAAATTTCTCAAAGCATACTGCTAAGAGATGTTCGGTTATAACTTATGTCCACGTCTTGATGTGTTGTGATTAAAAGCAGATTTTTAATTTTATTTTTCATTCTTCAGTCAGCGCATAAAAACAACTAGCGCATAGAAGACATCGAGACGTGGCGAAGAAATGCACAGGACAGCCGCTTGTGTAGCTACGCATAACTTTCCAGTGTTTTTTGCCTTTCTGTTGCTTTAACGTTTGTTTGTGTTTTGGTTTACTTATCCTTGTGCCGTTTCTTTTCAGCAAACAAACTTCAGTTGTTAGTCCAAGGGCTGTCCAGTGTGTTTCTTCTTTTTGTCTTCGTGTCTTCTACGGTGGTTCCGTTCATGAGTTCTCTTTCAAACTCGCCCAACAGGCCACACTTCTCGAGTCAAGTCTCATTCATCATTGATCGTACAATTTCTTCCAAGCAACACGAACTCTCTATACAAGGCAACCACAATGACCGCTTTCATATGGTGGCAACCTGAGCGCAAAACCGCGAGCTCTCGAGCCATTTAGCTGACACGCCCAATCTCGTCAACGTGGCTAGCTTAGACGTCAACACCTACATAATCTTAATCTAAGTGTCCCCTTAGGCCGTTGTGAGAACAGGCAAGACGTAATTAGTGTAGTTTCCTTGCCTATTAAGTTAGTTCGGACCGCTTCTCTGCGTTTCACTACCATGAAATATTATAACGTTAGCCTCACCACGTCTTCAAGAGACAAGTTTTTTCTGTAATAATACAAACTCCGATGAGACCGCACCCCTTGAGAATAAATGAAAACACTGTCGACAATCATATTTAGCACATAAATTTGGACATTGGCCAGAGAGCAAATAGTAAAATTTGAAATTGTTTTTTAGTGAACCGGTGTAAGTAGTATTGTTTCCCACATGGAGTTTTCGATTTGCATCCCGAAGTTGTTGCATGTAGTTTTAAAACAGTTTAAAGGTTTTCTCTCTCTCACTTATTAGAAAAATTATTGTTTTATAAATTATTTAAAACGTAATTAAACTTTTTAATAAACAATTTTCTTGCACTATGAAGCGGTATTGCAACAATAAAAAAAGAATTACAAAACCTTCTAAAATAAAAAAATGACCAAAAAGTGCTTCCACATTTTGCTAATATCTAGGCCAAAGTAAGCGGTAAGCAAATTTTTGAAAACAAGAATTTTCCAACAATGCTAGTTGGCCGCAATCTAGTATCCGCAGTTTTGTACACAAGTAAAAATATCTGAGTTTGAAGTAGCTGTTTCCCACCGCGGACATTTCTTCAAAAATACAAACAAAGCACCGAAACTGATCATGCATATTCTGGTAAAAAGAGGCTGGTGCCCATGGGCGACTACGGCGGATCGTCACAGGAAATGCGGCACACAAGTCATGAAGTCGATCTGCGAGAGCCCAGAGGAAAACAAGCGCACAATTGACGTAGTTGCGTTTGGAGGTACTTGGAAATTGAAATTGCAGAAAATTCGAGAGAGCGCGGTTACTAGTTCCCCGTCTTTCGGAGCAATTCGCATGCTCACCGCTTTACATGCTAGCATAATATTTTACACAGGTTTTTCTAGCAGTATATTCTAAACCTAACGCAAGTTTATTTTCATCGCGCAACAGTGTTCCAGCGGCCCTGTGAGATCAGGTGGTCTTCCAGGGTGGAGACCTGTATTTCTCAGGCGACCCATTCGGGAATTTGTAAGACCTGAGCAAATCCACAACACGTGTTCAAAGTAAGCTTCTATTCTGAAGCAGCAATCACTTAAAGTTGGCCGGTATCCGCAAACTGGGCGCGATAGTGGGCAGGCCAAACCTGCGACAGGCATTCGAAACGAAACCGGGAAGTAAACACGTGTTTAAAATGCAACCTTTCTGATAATGTTCACCGATTATTTTTTTCTGCGGAAGCAAAGACGACGCATGTGGCGCCAGCACAGTATGTAGATCTCCGTGACCTGCGCTATCGATGGACTCCCGACAAGGCGATGACTCCTCTGTTGAAATCGCAATGCGATACCATCCTTCTGAACTCAAGTTCCGTCGGTAGTTGTTGACTTCGAATTAATGGCCAGAAAAGCAACGCGACCGCGCAATCAGTCAAACAATTATTCGAGGGTTGTGACCATGATTGGTCTAACCCCGCGGAGCGGATGCCGACTGTTGCTCGAAAAAGATCTTTGTAGATCCCTGTTGCACCATGAATGTATTGGTGTCAGTTTTACGGAAATATTAATGCGCAAAAAAATCAAGTCCTTTTTTCACTTTCTGTCATACTTTTCCGAAACATTAAAAATGATGGTTCCGCATAGTTTTATCAAAATTCTACACATTTATGTCATAACAGTTTATCAGAATGTACTTATTTGATTACTGCAACCAAGACTTCCAAAACACCTTCCGGTTTCGTAATCAATGGCTTTTTTTTTCTTATTAATTCTTGAGTTCAGACCGAGGCGTCCAAACAGTCATATATATCTGTGTTTAATTCGGTTCTGCTTGTTGCGTCGATACTTTGCTGTCAAGCTGAAGAAGACTAACGGATATTCATCTTCGGGTGCACGTGCGCGACATTCTTCGAGTATTCACCCGAGAGCCTGTCACGTAGCTTCATGGGAACACTTCAGAACTCAGACCAGCTTTGTTCGCATGCCGTAGAACAAAGGGAAATCTGCCGTATACGAGAGGCGAGTGGATTTAAGCGTTCGTTGAAGCAATGTCCTTCCCAGAATGTATCTCCGTAATTGTATATATATTAACCAAGAGCAATGCGGTACTCCACAAGGCTAAGTATTCTCGCCATTTTTTTATTCTCCGTATCTCCCACCTTCCCCCCATCTTGGACAATATCCCATGGCTATGCTCTAGTATGTATGCCGATGACATCACCCTTTGTGTAACTGGGGGCACCGATGCGGATATAGAGGCAATACTACAAGTAGAACCCTCAAACGGGTAACAGGCAGCCACGAAGCTAGTTTAACATGCTCGCCGACAAAATCCGAATTCTTCATAGTATTAACATCAGCCAAGACCCCTAAACCCGTACCCCATATGCATGCATTTCTTCACAATGCTCTTATACAGCAGTTAATCATATAAAAATACTCTGTGTAGTCATCCTACGACGCACAAGTGCATACTCGTGTTAAGTACGCCCCATGGTTTGTATTCCACCGGATTATAGATATTGCTAACAATCGGCCCAGAAACTGGTAACGGGAAGTAATGCTGCCGACGAGCTGCTCGAGCGCGTGCTCTCACCTCCACTCCCTCCGCAAACACGTGTCAAAGTTCTTCTACATTGACGCCGCAGCACAAAAACCCAAACCGGCTTTTACGGTTTCTGTCGTCTCCTCGCCGACTACACGTCCCCCCACGCAGGTGTTCCCCAGGGTTCCATTCTTGGCCCACTTCTATATTTGCTTTATATCAATGATTTTCCTAATTGCCTTACGCCAGCATCTTATTGTATTTTATATGCGGATGACACCACCATATATTCGTCGCATACGTGCATATACGATCTAACACACAATCTTAATCGTGACTTCAACAGTATTAACACGTGGTGCCGCAAAAACCATCTACTGCAAAATCCAAGCAAAACTAAATTCATGGTTTTTAGCTCGCGTAACAAAGAACGAAGCAATATTCCGCCTTTGTGCAATAATTCCAATGCAATATTCTCAACAGAAGAGTGTTCATTTCTAGGTATTCAACTTGACCCATTCTTGAAATTCGATGTTCATATTAATTCCCTCAGAAAAAAACGGCAATTGGAATTAGAGTGCTAATTAAATCACGCCAGTATTTTCCTATTTCAACAGTCCTCACGCTGTACTACGCTTTTATACATAGCCATATTAATTACTGCATAGCATCTTGGGGATTAACATACAATTCCCATATCGCTCGAATACAGCACGTTCAAAAACAAGCTATTCGAATACTTACACACAGCACTTACAGTGCGCATGTCGCACCTCTTTTGCGCCAGCTTAATCTGTACTCAATCACACAGCTTATAAGCCACAATCTATGCCCCATTGCCTAACGTCTGGCTCATGATCCCGGTATTCTTCACATAATTGAGCGCCATACCCCCTCTAACTTCCATAAATCTAGGTTTGCAAAGTTAGATAACTTCTTGCGGCCTTCAGTGCGCACAAACTATGGGAAAAATACAGTCGGCTTTGCTGCTATAAAAGCTTGGAACAACTTGCCTTATAATGTTAAATCTGCATCATCCTTGTCATCGTTCAGGCATGCTCTCAGGACATTTCTTTTCTCTGACAATTTACGCTGATGTAGTTGCTTACTAATGTATTCCTTTCCAATGTTTTGTGTACTTGTACTTCATTTTCTGGTATTTATGATTCCTAGATGTTTGTCATATTTATACAGTTTCTTTCCATGTCATAGTTAATTATTATTACTGCAGCTGTCCGTTTATGCATATTATTCGTGTTCATGACTGCTACTAAATGCTTAGTTGTGTACAATAAATAAAAAGGGGTCCCATTACAGTTTATAACTCTGGGACCCCTTTCTGTATATGTATTTTTACACACTGTATTTTCAATACGAGAATAAACTGAAACTGAAACTGAAACTGGTACTGCCTCCTGTTCCGGCCCGCGTATCCGCTGCGAAGGCCTTTCGAGCCGCCTGCCCCGCACTACCTCCATCTCCTGGCCCAGAGACCCACTTGACCCATCGGCGTCCCGTCGACGATGGACCACCCCTGCAGCCCGAACGAATCCGCCCAACGTGGTGAGGAAGCCGGCACCACTGAGCCACCCCATTAAACAAATTGTTAATGGTTTTCGCCCGACCAAGTGTGTCTCATTTCCTCCAAGCTCTGCGTGGATCCACCTTAATATAGGTTGTGGCTAACAAATTAACAAGCGCCACACAACTATACACAACAGCGAAACATTAACAGCCTGTAATACCTCAGCCCGATAGCGGTAAATAAAATCCGTTTTCAAAGGGAAGCTTCGCAGATTTCGCGTCTTTCCAGCAGTCACTTTAAAAGCGGCGGTTACGAAGTGTGATTCTTTTGGTTTGCACTTTTATGGCGCATTCTGCTTGAGCAGTCGGGATCTTTTGCGCGGAACAGCATGCATAATATCAACATTCGGCTATATTCTGATTTTTATAATCTACAGCACGATTGTTTACAGCTGCAGCTCTCAGTGAGCGAGCTGCGGGCTAGGCAGCGGGTTATGGCTATCACGTCTCAGCTCGCGTCGGCGCGAGCCGCTGGAGTTCTCGTTGTATCCGAGTCTATGACGATGAACTTAGAGCAAATTCTCAGCAGTCTAATTCACCGAGAGATGGAAAGCACGAGTCGTGAGGCGACAAGCTGAAACAACGTGGATGCTTTTCGTGTCAGCCCAGTAGGTTTCTCGGGCCCACGCTTCGTTACAGACGATCTTTGTTTATGACTTCGTTTACGCGGGAGGGCGACCGAGGCCAGGCCGCGTAAGTAGGCCTACCACGGATGGCGGACCTTTGTAACATATCTGTGACAGGGCCCAAATACGCCGCCTGATGTTCAGCACTTCTTGAATTTATCCAATCATGATTCGAAATAAACGCTTGCCCTACGCCGGCGCGGCAACAAGCACTTCTTTGGCGTATTCCCCACTTTTATCTAGGGGACTCTGTCGGACTCGTCTAGGTACCGGCTCTCCCTATAGTCTTCAATAAGACTGCTCTGTGGCCTAGCCTGAGTGCTTTCGAGAAAGCGAATTTGTCCGCATCGTATTTGTGGACCTATTGAAGTTCGTGAAGGAGACTGGACTGCGAATAAGACTGCCAATAAGCACATTTGTTCATGCACGCGGGCCCTGGAGTAATGTCTGCCAAATGTTATCCGCTAGCCCCCTCTTCTGCGACCAAAGCAAAGCCAAAATTGCATGTTGACAAATGTTGACGTGACCCCACTTTTTCACGCACAAACTACGAAAGATACATCAAACACATGTTACGACGCGAACAAAAAGAAAGCAATACTTATTAGTTCGCATGTTTAAGAAATACGCTTCAGACATTCAGCTGTAACGGATATACAACGAAAACACCGAGTATTCCACTCCGCGCCAAAAATATTGCTCTTGTGTTATCGCTTCCTACAAGTAGTAAAACCAAAGGCTACGGCATTTTAAATGCAGAGCATTTCAGTAACTCACGATGTCACCCGTGTTGACGTCCGTAGTCCGCATCGCTCCCCTACACTATATAAAAAAACAACACCTACCGGCGCCAGGTTTCGATCCCACGACTCTGCGGGCAGAACGCAAGGTACATGGCACTCTAACCACTGCGCCACAAACCCGACACAGAGGGGACGATTATGAACGCACCTTATATCCTTGACTCATTCAACCGTCGGCCACAGGTGCACCCTCTCCCCCGCGTCCTCCTCGCGTTCTCTCCGCTCGCAACACCCTCTCTCGCCGCGTTGGGTTCGCGCTGACCAACAGTCGGTTCGCGCGCAAGAACAGGTGGAGGCGCTCGCATCGCGCTCTCTCGCCGCGGTCGGTTCGCGCTTAAACCACATATGTCGTTCGCGCGCGTTCCGGTCGCTACATCTGTGGCGTGATCGTGACGTCAACATCACGCGTTCGTGTGGTGGCGCGATTTTGGCGCTATAACACTCTCTCGCGAGGGGCATGGGATTGGATTCGATTGGCTTGGCTTGGCTTGCATTGGATAGGATTGGATTGGTTTGGATTTGGATTGGATTGGATTAAAGTGGATTGTGTTGCGTCATAGCCGCGGCAGGGGTTCACGGCACGTTTTACGTTTCACCATCGACTTCATCGACAATGTCTGCGCTGGAAGACAACAATTACAACAACAACCAATACGTAACCCATACGACTTGCAAGCGCGCCCCCCGCGGAAATGCTCTGCATTTGATCGTGCCCCTCGCGAGGGGGATGTTTTTTTTTTTCATATTCAAGGGTTTGCAATATTTCAATATTAAAATTTCTTATCACGCATATAATCCATTTATGACATCTTTATGCATTATAAATGGGATTTCGGGTATTTTCGTTGCCTTTTTGTCAGTTTTAAGCTACTGCTTCTCGTACGTTTTTGCGTGTTTTTCCCTTTTAGGTCAATTCAGGCTTTTCTTTTCGGGTATTTTTTGATGCATCCCTTCTGCGGGATGCCCTTGACACATGGCACCCAGTTTTTTACCGACGTCAGCCGGATGTTTCGTTGACACTGGCATGTGATACGAATTAACCTGTACCATCTCCGTTTGGCCCGTTACAACGCGTTTGACGCCGCGGTTCGTTGCTTTCT
Organism: Haemaphysalis longicornis; assembly: GCA_013339765.2. Lineage (NCBI taxonomy): Eukaryota > Metazoa > Arthropoda > Arachnida > Ixodida > Ixodidae > Haemaphysalis > Haemaphysalis longicornis. The sequence continues at coordinate 81,113,944 of CM023452.1, read as the reverse complement.
GCCTCCTTTGGAGCCCTTGTGCTTCATCTGAGCTCCCGTTTCCATAAAGAGGTCCTCCTAGTACCACGATTTTGTTTGTACCCTCAAAAATGAACACTCAACGTCAGTACACTCTAAGCCGGGTAACCCTTTGTAAAGGTGGATGTTTTCAAATTTTGGTAACCGATAATTTATAATGTACAAATGTAACCTATATTTTCGTAACCTTTATATACGTATACACGGAAAGGCTACTTAGTTATAGGTTACTTTGCAGCTTTCAGCATGTATACCTTTATATGGGTGACACCTAATACCCTCCAAGGACACTTGAAGGTGTCATGTTGCGTGCCACGCGCGCTTTTGCCGGTACCGCGAAAGCGAACCCCCGATGGTGCCTTTTGGGCGTGGTAGAGAAACAGTGGGTCAGTGGAAGGTATGTGCGACCACGCTCTTCATTGAGTAGTATAAATTCAGAAGTCCTCGGGTGTATTTTTTCGTCCCCTGAATAAACTGTGGGCCACACAGCTGTGGCTAAAATTGAAGTGACATTATTATTCTTAAAAAAGCGGTGCCAGAAAACTTGAATATATTCTCTTAATATATATGCATTGCACGACCTGTTTGATAATCATTACCCATTTTGTCACTCAAAAATATTCACGAATACTTGCAGTGCTTGAGTCCTATGGACTGGCATAACTAAATTTGATGTTTGCTTGAGCGTGCTGCCGTTTAAAAACAAGCATCAATCATGCATGATAGTCGTTTTAGTAAATTATGGGCATGAATTTGAGCTTTAGTGAAACAACATTAGCTTTAGTGAAACCAAGCTGTAGTGAGAACATGCACTTTGTAGCATACTTCAAAAGGACGCCAAAGGTTATATTACATAAAATTAAGCCGAAAATTCTTGTGTGACAACTTAGGTTATGATTATGAAAAAGAATTGCAGTACATGCACACATGCTTGCACATTTACCAGGAGGGCATTTCGAGAAGTATAGCATGAGTAGTTTTGAACATTCACATTTATTATTATAAAACACCTGTGGGTTACATATCAAAAATCAAAGCTGCGAACCACCCCAATGTTATTATCGTCGGTTAATGAGCATTACACTTTTCCTATATTCCTTTAGATTTCCATGTAAAATATGCTTTATTCATTTATCCTTATTAAACATATAATAAATGTTGCGTGAACAGCTTCACAAACACGGCGAAATATACAGATTCTTTAACTCAATATTTGCATTGCTGTATGCAAAGTATTTCGAATTGTTTGGTTACTGCCACTGAAGAATTTAGGCGAATTCAAAAGTGCTAAATTGATGACACGGTTTTCAGATGTGCACTTTCCCAGTACAGCGTTATTCTCATGGTTCTGCATAGAAAAAAAAAACGCAGAATGTGGAAAAGTAGAAAGAACATTTATTACAAAATCACTGTTTCGTACGAAGCAGTGTTTATGGCTATACTAGCTACATTCTCCGTGTCACTCACAGTCTCTAATATTACACTCCACATTCATTCGCCCTCAAGAATCCATCTTTACACTTCCATCTTAGGTTCCTCTTTGCAATTCCAGCTGAGATACGATTTCGACGCCAAGTTATCTCTTTTATGCAGCACTAACAAATTTTTCGGCCAATTGCAATGTGTATTATTGACAAACTTTCAATGGGATCAAAAATTTGCTCAATGAAAAAAGGCACTTGGAAAAATTGAAAGAGGTAAGCTTCGCAATTTAGGTAGTACACAAGCAGGCACAAAATCAGAACACGCTGAAGATTTTCTGCGGTCATCTGAAAAACTTGTTCCCTGCTGCCGTAGATGTAGGTGTATATGTGAGGGGCGTCACTTGTATTTCCCCTCCTTGAACAGCCATCTACAGTAAATTTCCGAAAAAGAACAATATCCAGTGCAACCTTAAAAGCCCCTCACACCAAACCACAGGCATGTCAAGTACAAAAATACATTGCACGGAAATGAACACGCAGACTAGAGAATGAAATGAACGTCCACACAAGAGATAGAGTAATTTACTGCCTTTCAAATAATTTCACCTCAATTCACTAATCGTTACACAGAGTAAGTTGGCCGCATTGTTCAGCATAAGCGAAGCCACTGTAGTCATACCGGCTAACCCTCAAGAGTTTCAATCACGCCATGTTCCAGTTTATCTCGCGCAATGAAAATAAAACAAAAACATTTCCGCGCCTTCAAGTGGAACGACTAGTGCACGCAACAGAGCGAACGTCGCAATAAACCCGGGAAATGTTCTTTCAGGATGCTCACGCCATCTGCATCATATTTTTGGTTGTACTGAAACATCGTCCTCTCCCCCTTCGTTCTGGCAGTTTCATTTTGAACAAGCATCCCACGTGGAAGCCAAAATTTTGTTCATTTCAGTAAAGTCTTCTGATCGGTGGTTTGTTCATCGCCTATCAGTAAAAATGAACCGCCAACTTACATTATTTCTTCGTCCAGATGTGTTGTGGGAGTGGATACATCAAGAAGTTGCACCGATCTCCAAGTGGCATTTCCAGCAGGTCTGTACCTGTAATGACCCGAAGGGTTATTTGGTTTAAAACGCCATAGGCTTGACAGCTGGACAGTTTGTATACATTATTTATAAAAGAACACCACAAAATAGACTACACGAATAAAGGAACACAACACAAACACTCTTAATAGCTGGAGATTTATTACAGAGCTCGTTTTTGTTATAAGAACTCTTTTCGAAAAAGATACTTTTCTTGTTGGCTCTGCAAAACAACCTATCTTACAGGATAGCTAGAGTTGCTCAAAAACGACAGAGCTCTATACTGAGGACATCGTTATGTAAATTCATAAACAACATGCGGTAACGAACTCATAGAAAGAGTCACTAAACTTGAGGCAACACTTGAACAAAGGTCTCGCATTTTTACAAGTGAATCATACTTTTGCCTGTGCAGGCCTCCTTCCTTGCACGTTTTCATACCATTGTTTCCACTGAAATCAGAGTTCATTTCAACTGGAGTTACGCAGGGGAGTTCTGGTTGTTAGTTCAAGAAGCACTGCCTGCAAGAAAAACAGTAGTGCTCAAACGTCACAGCATAGGTAGCCAGAAGCTACAACACTGTTCGAACAGGCAGGAACCCATGAGGGTGCAGTACCCATTTTTACACCTGAAGCTCTCTCTATGTAACTTTGCCAGCCTACCCTGTAACCAAATCCGTCACAATTTCTGTATCATCAAAAAAAGTTGAAAAACCACATCAATAAAACAGCCTGCATGCTGGCTCAACATACCACAATTCTGTAAAGTGGCTTTGCTGCATTACCTTAGGATTAGGCGAAACAACAATTTGCCTTGAATGCCACGCGGACAAATATGTGACTTATTTGTGCAAACAAGAAAAATAAACCCACTGAATATGGTGAAAGTGGCCCGCTGTCTCAAAATTAGTAACACCATTTTTACCCAGTCAAAAGAAGCAATGACAAAAATGAAGAGTGCTGTACATATGAAAACTTTTTATTACGCCGTAGGGCAATCTTTCGCAAAAAAATAGGCTTGTGGTGGACAACAGTCAGTTAAGAAATTTCGGGCAGCATTTACTGGACTACTTTTCAGCAGTACGCACCTCGTGTTTAACCGAATTTATTCCTACAAGACCAATGAACTAGACACAATTTTGAAGATATGCAGCGTGAATAATGAACATTCCCCGACGGCTGAAACAAAATGATAGTACCCACAGAATAGCACCATATTATTAGAGTTTACTGGGAAAACATTTTATTATTCAAACAACGCTACCTGACAACTAAATGGGTTAATAATTCGTAAAGCGCGCTCGATGCAGCCCACAGCGTAAAGAAAACGCTCAACACACGACGAAGGCGCGCAAACAGCGCAGAAAGTAGGTCATGAGCGCCGATATATGTGACAATGTCGGGCTTGCCGGATCTTCCGCTCTAATCTGACGCAACGAACGCAAGCACTGTGAATTCATTCAATTGCCGCCGCAACAACAGAGAACATCCAGCGAAGCAACCATGTCAGGTGACGAAAATCCCTCTCGAATGCTGCAATTTGAAATTGGAAAGCCACCAGAGAAAACATACATCCAATGAAAACACGGAACCCGTTAACGGAATATAATCACCGAGTTCGCTTTCACTGGCGCAGGGACATTGGTGCAACATGCGAACTTGATGCTGGTCGTTGAAAAACGAGCCGTGTAGCGCTGCCAGTGACAAACTGGCTCTCCACAGCCTCTGCGGCTCACGCCGACAAACAAGTCTCGTAACAGTAATCCTCGCTTCATCGAAGGCTATCATGGCGGTAAAAAGGATCGAGTGGCGCGAAAATGCGGCCACCGGGCCTGCGGGTGACGCCATTTCTCTGTATCACGTCATGCAACGGAGAAATCCCAGGTCGTCTGGCGAGATGTCCCGACAAGCATCTCTTATCGGTTACCAGGCGTTTTAGGTTAGAACGTAAAGGGTACATATCAGATTTTTTTAAGAAACCTATAAATCGCAGACGTAACCCTTACACCGCTCTTAACTTCACGCCTGTAACCCTTGAAATGGACTGCGATAAAGAAAATATAAAATTTGCTCTATTGTAACCTTTATGCTATAGAATACTCCAGTTTAGAAGTTACATTATGGGTTACCAGGATTAAAGTGTAGAAAAAGGTCGGCAATGGTTCATTTCGGTCGATTGTAACAGAGTAATAATCCGTATTCCGGGGACTATGGGACTACGGGGACTAGGGGCACTACGAATACCATCATCGGTAACTTACTTTTACAATGCGACGACGTACAGTTTCTGCCGTTCGGTGTAAAGGATAGTGTATGTACCTTGCATCAGTACAGTCAAACCATAATATAACAAACTCGGATAGAGCGAAATAAAATTTAGAGCAAACGGTAAAAGTTCCTCTGCCATTGTGCATGTAAATGGTGTTTTTATAACAAAATAAAAACACGGGATATATCGAAGTCTGAGCACGCAATCGGTCACTGAACGGCCGTCAACACGCTACGCCGGTTGTGCCGGGAACTAGGTATGCTTAGTAGCCACTGCTATTAACAGCATCAGTACCTTCTTTTTACAATTCCACGATTTACACTTTCTGCCATTAGGTGTAAAGGGGGCAGTGTAGGTACCTTGTATTAGTACAGTCAAACCCTAATATAACGAACTCGGATAGAGCAATAATATGCTTTATAGCGAACGATCAAATTTGTCAAGCCATTGTGCATGTTAATTGTGTTTTTACAACGAAACAAACATTGGATATATCGAAGTTTGAGAGCGCGATCGGTCACTGAATGGCCATCAAGACGCTTCGGTGCCTGCGCCTCGCCTCCATACCACCGCGCTTTGGAACGACATCAGCAATACTCCAGACGCTCGGACAAAAAAGTTCCTTCTGACGAATTTTTGAGTGCAGACGACTACAACGATGTTACAGCGAGACTGCTTTGGTGTGAAATTGCTTCTGACGTGATTGCGTCTGTAGTCAGTGACACCATAAAGCCGCCGTCGAAACACGATCGCCTTCACCCGACGATGAAAGAAGCTCTTTCTGCAACCTATGTGCTCCAGCGCTATAGCGCCGAGGTAAGCGAAGTGGACTGGGGTTCGTCGCAGTGATGTCGCGTGTCGAGAAAGGAATTTTCGCGGATAGCGTTAAACGCAGTGTTCAGACTAAAATTACTGTCTACCGCATATAGCTGTACCTTTCCTGAAATAAATTTCTTTTCGAGTAGATTAGCATTCATGGTGTGTGGATGGCCTTTTTTCTTTATCCCGTTTTCAATCAGCTGATCACATTGTTAATAACAAATTTGATGATTAAGTTCGTCGTAATCGGGTTCGTTTATAGCGAACTTCGCGTAGCGAACAAATAACGTGGAATCCCGCTGTTGATTATACCTGGTTGGTCTGTTGAACCGGTTTTACTCTTCATTGTCAAATAACGGAGTCGATCTTCTTTGTCAAAATTAACGGAGAAATGGCCGCTCATGAGCTATTTGCAGGCTTTGTACGTTCTTTGATTTTTTTTTCGTTTTTTTTTTTTGCACAGGTGTGCGCATTTATACAAGGTGTTAATTGTGTTCAAGCGGGTGTACAAGGATTCTTTTGTGTTGCATATTTGGCGCTGTATTTTGCTACAATGGTGTTCTGCGCGTGGAACTGGGTAAGGTGCTTCTGAGTTTCTGACAGCTACTAGACAGCTTTGGTTTCAGGTTCTTACTTCTGGGATTCTGTCGGACGTTTAGGTTGAAAGCTTTGTGTTCGCTTATAAGGCATTTTTTGCATTTGTGCAACAAGCTGTTGGGTACGATTGTCAATGTCTGGGGTACATAGTGCTGTCACAGTCGTTGATTAATAGTAAAACTTCCGCTCAGATTGTTTGGCTGTGGGGCGCCTGGTTACGATGGACAGCGGGGGCAAAAAATAGTGTTGACAGCGGTCGTCGTTTGCTTGGCAGTTTGTCTTGGCTGCACGCAGAGGTTGCATTAGAAGGTCGAGTACCTTTGTTTTGGTTAGAAATGTTTGCCCTGGCGGAGAGAAGGAGCCAGGGCAAGCGTAACCGCGGGTACGCAGCACTTATATGATAAGAAGACGGCTAATTTCAGAAATTACCACGCCAATAGTTTCATCAGTGACATGTCGACTGATTTTGCTTGTTGCGAAAAGACCGTTAAATAATAGGTGTGCGTCTGCTTAGAAATATGCAACCAGATATTTTAAAGGCTCTGTTGTAAAGCCACTTTAGGGAAGCTTGTAGACGACACCTAGTTTATTAAACGGACACTGAAGTGATTTGTAAGCATTGCGAGATTACTAGCCCAATTTCCAGTCCGGAGTCCATAGGCCATGTTTCGACCACTCTGGTCGCGTTTACGTGAATTTATTTAGTAGAAAAATCAGTTCGGAAATGTTGTCCTCCTCTCTGCGCCCTCGCCCATTTTCTGTGGAGTTTTTCGTGGGACGTCAGGATGAGATGAGCAGGCAATGGGCTGCGCTACTGAACGGCTCGCCGACCTTCCGACAGAGTCAGCCGGCCCAGCGTTCCGTCCGCCGGCTGCTGACGGGTTGTCGCAATTGGCTCGCTCAGTTGAAACTAAGCCACAACACGTTGGTGATTGGAAGAATGTGCCTTTCTTTACTTTTTTAGTTTGTACACTGCATCAAGCTCCAAGTCCGGATCGCACTACGCAAGCGCTGCACAAGTGCACATGCGAAGCTTCACTGGCTTTACGCTAGTAGGAAAATATAATGCCACTTTAAGGCGGGAGATGAGTCAGAGAAGTCAATATAGGTAATAAGGAAATAAAATTACTGAAACCTTTACCGTACAGCAAAAAACTAGAGAGCCGGAAGCACTTTTTGCGCTGGTTGAACAAGCACAGCGGTCAGAAGCACGACCACACATCTGTGAACGCTTTTCTATCTAAGAAATGCAATTGCTAGCCGCAAGACATTGTGTAAGTTTGGAGGGACGTTTGCTGCACGAGCGCTATACAACAAAAAGTCACCTAAAGTACTTTAAATGCTAAAACTAAATATAAGTGTAAACTGGTTGTACATTGAGTACCTTACATATCCCCCTTCGGCAGTGCTGGCTTGTGGGCGAGTTTTTTTTTTCGGCGTCCTGGGGTAACGCTGTTGTTCACGGCATACCCTTTTTTTTACCAGCCTTCAGCACACACTTACAACACAAAAATAACCACACTGCATTTGGTACAACACACACCGACATAAACATACCAGCCGTGCCTCCGGCTAGGCTCTGTCATTTAATCATCACTTTAGAGAAGTTAACGGCTCTAGAAAATACAACCAATCTGGTACTAGCTTCTGGACTCTCAGCCCCTCAACAAACTGCGTGACACTCTCCCGCAGGAACTGCCGGGCCGGTCGGTCATCCACGTCGCCATGGAGCCACGCCATGCGCGCCCGCCTTATGCTGTAAAGGCTCAGAAGCATTATTAAATCGTAGGGGACTCCTTCGTTATTCTCTGTGGGTAAATACCGTATACCATGCGGGGTAAGTGGGAAGTGTTTGTGTAAAGTTCGCTGCATAACATCCCAAATGGGAACCGCCATGCAGCAGTGAATAACAACGTGGCCTATGTTATCCGGTTGTTTAAAAATTGTACTCTCAGTACCCCACGGTGTATCTAACCCCTTTTCATTTAACCATGTTTGCACAGTAAGTGTATCCCGAATGAAGTTTGAAAAAAAGGGCTTCACCCCCGGTTTTACAGCCATAAGCTTAACTCTTTTCAGTGCATTCTGCCCGGGGCCTTCTTTGTACTGTGTGGTTCTAGGGGTCCTTGTTCGGCACTATGTAACCGGCGATACGTTTCACCTACAGGAAAAGACGCTAGTTCGAGTTTTCACTACACATTTTTTTGCATTGTTAGGACACTTATGCACGCATGGGATGCAGAAACAAAGTTACGAAATAAATGCCTATGTGAAATTATGTAGCTGAACATTGTGTGCCCGTGTGGCTGGCTGAGCCGAGTTGTCATGGAGTGTAAACAAATGATCTGCTTCAGTGTCCTACTGCTCGTATCATTTGCTCTACATAATTCAGCAGTTCGTCAGTTTAGCTGTCTTAGCCACATCTGACCCAGGATCGAGCAGTGAAGACAAAAAAAGTAGCTTCTGCATTTTATTTCTAATTTGATTTGGATTAGCTTTTATCTGGCTATTAGCTGTCTTACGCATGAATTATGATAAACACGTTTTATCTGTGGTCTATTCACTGGATAAAATGCTGAAGAACAACGTTAAAAAATTCCCCAAAGCTTTCAAAATTGGAAATAAGGTTGGTTTCAATCGATCCTCCCCATGTATGGGAATAATTTCCTGTAGTACATATTTGGTAAGAGTGTAACGTTCATCCTGAACATAAGATCCGATTTCGGCTCTTGCGTAACAAGAAGTGTATGATATACATTGACCACTTTCAGTGCAGCGATGTGTGCCATATGTGTGCTTTCATGCATCCATTCAACTGACATGTCATACATCAACCAGTGCAGATAACTTTTTATGGTACCACTAAGCAACCCTTCAAGCTCACCTAATTGTCTGTGTTAAGAAGTGGGCAGCAATTGATGTGCTCTCATTGTAATTTGCACTCTTAACATATGTGTAGACATACGTGTTGAGTTGCAAACACTGCTGCTGCAAGCAGCAACTTACTATTCGCCTTGGCATTCACGATATTGAGCACTGCTGAAGCAGCGAGCTTCTAGCTCCAGCAGCCAAATCTGATGCAACAGTGAGAATGGGGGAGATGCTGATGTGTTTTCTACCCAGAATGCTCCATTTCGAATTTAGAGCACACTAATGCAGATGACCATTGCAGCAGCAGCTTCTTACTTATTTGACATAAGCACAAGGCGAGCAGTTGCTATATAGCTTCAATAATGAACATATCTCATGCAAGAATTTGAATTGATGAACAACATAGATGCGCATGTGTAGAAAAAGCTGAAAGGTGGTTAATATGATTTCAGGGCTGCGTTTCATGTCTTATGCGTTATTGTAGCTGGTCATACCGGTGATAATCTAGCTAATACAATGTCACAATCGCAAAGCACAAGTCATTCAGGAAGCAATAGAGCGACAATGATATTGAACTTACAATGGTAACACTGAAGTGGAATCTTTATTATCATGAATAATGCAAAGTCGAAGATCCCTATTCGTATTGAATTCAAAAAGCTTTTTGTGCGAAACAACCTAAAGCACTCCAACAAAAACAGGCGACGCGAAACATACTAGTTGCCATTAACCCGTTTAAAGATGTATTGTCAGCGTAACCGAGAAAAAAATAGAAAAGGTGGCTTATTAAAGCACATCACACAGCTAAGCTACAGCTCCTACGTATTCGCGGCCAAAAGTGTGAAAATTGAGCTTCTTGTATTTGGCGACTTAATCTATATTTGGGCGCGTACACTTGCGCCCAGCATGAATTTGGGATACACGGCTCGACATATATGCTCTAACGAAATGCAGCGCGTGAAGTCACGCTGCTTGTTTTTCGCCCAGCGCATATCTCTCCATGGCGTTAACGTCGTGTGCTCAACACAACAGTTATATTTACCATTACGTTTCTTCGTAAGCATACTAGAGAGGAAACTGCGCGTCGTAAGCCATGTCGTCGTGGGGGTTCATGGGAAGACCCCCCTTTTTGGCGTGGTCTTGGCATGACAATTGGATTCTTAAGCGGTTTTTGGTATTTGCATTCTTCAATGTGCATTAACACGTTTACGAGCACTAAAAAGCCGAAATCCTACCGTTTCTGTGGTAGCCATGTTCAGTGAAACAGCAGGCAATGCGTGATCGCACCTGACGTTGCTCATGCCGAGTCGAAGGACGCATCACTGAGTGGGTAATATGCTTAAGGCGTATTTCTGGACAAGTTGGTATTCCATCGCAAGACCGTTCAAAGTGCAAAACGTAAACGTGGGACGACAAGAGGGCACAGGGACATCCGCTACTTCCAATTAGGATTTATTAGGAAAGGACAGCATATATAGATTTTTTCAACTTCGTCCTGGAAGCTGCCATTTTACCAGTGGGCTGTGCTAGCGGCCCTATAATTCGCGCAGTTGACAGGAATATGTAACTGGCATGCGCAACGCAGCCCAGGACATGTCCTGATCTTATGAAATATTAACGCATGAAAAGGTTTATATACACAGAAATCGTCCGCACACCGGTACATTCTTGAGGTCATGCCACGCACACCCAAGACACGCATGATAAAATCGGAATACGATAAAACAACAGTAAAGATCGTTTTCCCCGAAGTCCGGTGTCGATCAGGAACCCAATCGCCCGGGCTCCGGTTGATTTGGGAGGAGGCGGGCAGGGAAATGGTGTTGAAGTTCTTGGAGGCGGCGGTCGAATGGACGAACTCGAGGCGTTGGGGTTGATAAAGCGAAACGAAGAGTTTATATGCAGCTATTTACAGTACGAAAACTTGGTACATGAGTAATAAAAAGAAAAACTTCAAACTGCAGCTAGACGCTAGCTCTGAGTGCGCACAAATCACTCGAGCTCCTCAGCGTCGTCTAACTCTCCTATTCTCGGAGCGTACACAAACCGCTCGAGAAACGACGGCCGAGACCCTGTCTCGCCAACAAGACCCATCTAGTTGCCCGGTGCGGCGCTGCACCCTAAACCTCCGACGTGATCTTACCCTCGACTGGGGGCTCACAAATCCCAACCTATCTTTAACGGTCGAGACTATTTGTCCCGCCAGGAACTGCCAGCTCAGCGCTCAGACAAGGACGATTTCCAACGGCCAAGTTCGGCCTTATAAAACCTAGATATCACCCTCTCTCGGGAACGCCCGTGTAGCGTTCGTACACGCGCAAAGGAGTGCCCAAATTCACGTACACAGCTGTCACTCAGCACCCCACGGAATATTCAATGAGTCACCGCCATCTCAGGTCAACGCACCGCCCGCGGGCAAGCAAACGCGTACGACCTAGAGGGATGAGCGCGAAAGACGTGACTGTGCGTCATGCTGACCGGGACGTGTTAACAATAGAGACTCGTGCGGCGCTTGCCCCGACTCTGGTAATCCCACCACCTCCGCGCGTCAAGTAGACGTTCCAGGAATCCGGCGGCGCAGTCTGCTTTCTCAATAGAGGATTATCCTTGTGGCATGCGGTGGGCCAGACAATCCGTCTCCCGCGCACGCCGTGACCAATAGGCGTCGACTGCAGCGCAGTGTCGGCAGTGCTACGTCGCTAGACAGAGCGGCGGGTTCTCACGCGCAGCCCGGGCGCCTGGCCGCTAATCTCATAAGTGGACCTTACAACAACGATAAAACGAAATAACGAAAACCAAAAAAACGATAAAAATATTTGTTCGACAGCAGTTTGGGCGACACGTGCATTCAGATTCGTATGTTCAGATACGACAGTTCCTTTTGTGATAGAGTCAGAGATGGCTTGCTCACGCATGCATTCCCTCCGAGGCGGGCAATTAGAGAAGCTTCGATAAGTTCCCTTGTTAACTGGTTCTGATGTCTTGCTATTGTTATAGTCTGATTGAAGGCAGGTTTACTTTCTTTACATTTTTAACAATCTCGGCAGTGAGCACTAAGGTGCCCCGTGTTTCCACGCTCTACATTCCATTTGTGCTCCCGCAGTCGATCATTTAAACACCGGGATGTCTGGCCCATGTATTTCCGACCACAGGAGAGGGGAATTACATACACCACATTTTCGGTACACGCAACCAACTTGTTTTTGTGTTTGACCTCGCAGGTCTTTTTCAGCTTCTGTCCTGGGGAAGTTTCTTTACAAAGCTTTGAAAGCTTTACAGGAGCGGAAAAAACTACCCTCACATTGCGGCGGGCACCGATCTGCTTGAGCCTATGGGAAAGGTGGTGTACGTACGGGACAACTGCGGTTGTCCCCTTGGTCTGGTCCCTCACGTCAGCCTCGGGCGGTTCGTTTCTGAGGGAACGTTTGACGTCTCCAAGGAGCTTATTTGACACAGAGGTAACAAGCACCAGTGGGTATCCCGCCTTGCCTAGACGATTCACTTTCGCCAACAGAATGTGCTTGCACTTATGAAAGGAAGATTTGTTAAGCGCGTTTTTTAGGCAAAGGATAGCGGTGCAACGTTTAACGAGTTTTGAGTGGCCCGAAGTGTGGGGAAGCAGCGGCTTCATTGATCGTGGCTTGTATTCCCAGCACACATGTTTGTAATAAAACTGAAGCCGGAGATCGAAAAACCTAATGCTCTCACGTTCAGGAATCTCGTGGGTGATTACAAGCGGCTTTAAGGAATCCGTGAACACTTGTAGCGTTCTGGACACTGCTGTGTCAAGATCGCCGTTCGCGTCAATGAGAACAAGAAAGTCGTCTACGTAACGAAAGACGCGAGTGACCTTTGACCCTTCTAGCAGCGAGGCGACATTTCGGTTCTTCGCCTCAAATATAGGTCGCTGATAATGGGGGCGATGCATGACTCAATGCACACACCTTGCTTTTGAAGGAAGATGTTACCGTCCCATTCTGCATAGGTCGACTTAAGGTAAAACGAACGCAGCTGCAAGAAACCTTCTACGGTCACACCTGCATTGTTTTGGAACGCCACTGCTCCGAAGGTGTCAATACTGTCTTCAACGCATTTCAAGAGTTCGTCATGGGGGAGAGAGTAATATAAATCCTTAACATCATTGCTGAGGCCGCTTACAGAGCATCTACTCTGTTCTTTCAGATAGTCAATCACCTCCTGAGAGCTCGTTATTAAAAATCGATCATTATTATCTAACCGGCCAAGTTCCTGTTGCAGGAATACGGCAACAGTTTTTTGCCATCTTCCTCGCTCCGAAACGATAACCCGCAGGGGTCGCTCGGGTTTATGTGTTTTAGCTGAAAAGAACATCCTCAAACCACATTCTTCAGCTTTATCGAGCGTCTTTTCCAATTTTTCTCAACTTAGCCGCGAGCACAGCTTCTTAGCCCTGCCCTTCACCTTTCCAAGCTGTACATCGGAAGATTAGTTCAACGTCGAGGCAATTGCCGCACCAGCTTTCTGTCGATATGTGTCGACTGAGAGAACCATAAACCCTCCCTCTTTGTTGCCGGCGACACACATAAGTTATTGTCTTTCAAGAAACCACTCACACGTCGGACAGGAACGGTGGGGCGGGGCTGCTTCAAGCGCGATATGGCGTCCACACCGGACGACACACATGCGTTTCTTCTTCAGCAGGGGCCAACGTGGACACTTGTCTGGCAAGTGTTAGACGCTCTACCGCTGTCATCCTGGGTTCCAGGGCGAACTTTTGGTCAACACCCAAGGTGCGTTGCACTTCGCCGGGGAGTTGCACATTTTCCTCTATGTGAACAGGGTTGCTGTCAGAGTGCGTTTTCTTTGGCCGGGAAGCCCGAAGCTGGTCGAAGGCGGCCGTCTATAGGTGGTGCGTCGCATTGTTGTATTCGTCGTAAAGTTTCCGCCATGTCTGCTGCTTTTCCTAGGTCGAGCGGTTCTCGTGGTGCACTTTCGTGTGCTGGCTGTCCTTGTAGAACCTCGCTTGCCAAAGACACTTGCCAAAGCGAGCTTGCATGCGTGAGCAAGCCATCTCTGACTCTATCACAAAAGGAACTTTCATATCTGAACATACGAATCTGAATGCACGTGTTGCCCAAGCTGCTGTCGAACAAATATTTTTATCGTTTTTTTGGTTTTTGTTATTTTGTTTTATCGTTGTTTCATCTTATTCCGATTTTATCATGCTTGTCTTGGGTGTGCGTGACGTGACCTCAAGAATGTACCGGTGTGCGCACGATTTCTGTGTATATATATGCCGTCTTTTCCTAATAAATCTTAGTTGGAACTTGGAAGTAGCGCGTGTCCCTTTGCCCTCTCGTCGTCCCTGGTTTACGTTTTGCGCTTTGAACGGTCTTGCAGAGGGTAATATGCCGCTGCGAAATTTGTAGCCGACGAAAAGGAGAAACAAAACGTACTTCGACGAAAACAAAATACGGCAGATACGGGCGCCTGTATGCGTCGTATCTTGTCATCGTCCACGACTGTTTAACGCCACGTTTTCTTTTTTCTTGTACACTATCTGGCGGTCGGTGCACCGGTTGACCACGAAGGCAACGTTTTCATAGGCACGCTCAAAAAACGTTCGAAACTCTTCAAACAACATATTATTTCAAATATTGGTAAAATAATAAAATCGCAGCCTCTAATGAGTTCCTCCCCAAATATTAACATTGGTCGTAACAACAACCTTGGCCTGCGGAATAGCAGGCACAACCGCTCCGGCAAAAATACGCTTTACTTCTTTTTTACTTAGTTTTAAAACAGCCGGTTTTTATTTTCTACACACATAATTTCACACTATTATTCGCGTTTTTGTGGCACTTTGTTAAATTTGCGGTCACTAAAACGTTTCAATCCAACGCAATGATGCAACTGGGGCGAGCGCGATGTATAATGGCGGTCCATGATTACACAGACGACCTTGATGTGAGCGGCATAGAGGCTAGCTCCAGATTCCTCTATAGCCTATACTCAAAGAAACTCTATGATATTTACAACTTACTGGCGTAATCTAAGAGAAATAAACAAGGTCTTATCGCCCCATGTCGCAAACACTGGTGCGATAACGTGGGCAGCACAGACACAGGAGGGACTAAACGGTAGAACGAGAGGCACTTCACCCAGGATGATGACGACCACTTTTTATCATACACCGTACGCAGATTGCAGTAACTGCCGCGGCGGCTGTTTACCGGCAACGCCAGGCGCTCAAAAACAGAACAAAAAACACCATAACGATTGTCGTTACCGAGCATGTTAACAACACTGCACACAACACGCAAACAAGGAATACGACTGTACATCGGCACTAAAAGTCGGCCTCAGAGAGCCCGACGACGCCGATTGTTTGATGCGAACAGCGGGGGCGGCCATTTTGGTAGAAGTCCGTAAGCGCGGAAGAACATCCTTTAGTTTCTTCCCTGAGCGTGGCGTGGAGGCGGTCAACCGCAACGTCACGTTGATACGGCGACCCTATTGGCTGGATGGGGGCCCTTTGATAAGGAATAGCCGCAATTTTCGTGAGTTGTATCCTAGTATAGTCACAGCTCCCTGATATGCGGTATGAAGCAAATTCTCTTTTCCCACCTCGGTTATTTAAAGTGTTATTTGAACATTTTTTGTATTTATAATTAAAATATTGTTGTGAAACCGTTTTGTTCTTTTTCCTATTAAAACAAATAGCCCCCACGTCCACTTGTACTCAGACAGACACTGCATGTACTAGTCATGTGTTGATGCTGGGCTTTAAATACAATTAAAAATACCTCCGTGCTCACGAGTGTTCGCAGAAGGAAGAATTCTACCTGATTGCGTTGTTTGGAAGTTTTTCGCCTGTATAATAGTCTCTTTAACTTGTAGATAAAGGGCTGAATCGGCGACCGCCAAACAGAGAGTCTGACAGGACTAAAATATCGAGTTTAAGTATCACAAAAAGAAGTCGCCAGTAAAACAGAGTTTTTCGTATTTTTATGACATTTGGCCTTGTTTACATAGCTTCCATGATATGCAAGGCAGCCATGTCAGGTACTACCTTTGACAATAAAGCGCACCCAAGCCTACACAACGGTGGCGACCATTTGTCGTGCGATTATAGTGTAGAAAACCGTATGTATCTTTATCTTCTACCAACTGTGCTAAACTAATGAAATCCGGAGAAGAAAGCCCAGGATAGGCACTGACTGAGAAGAAAATATCTTGAGCGGCAAACAAGAGTGTTATACACAAAGTAACCATAACTTGCGAGGACCCAATACAAGTTGTAAAGTCGTATTATCCCTCGCCGGAACTATTATCCCGACAGGCACCTTTCCCTCTACGAGGCAAAGTCGCTTGGACAACATAAACAGGAGGGGTATCACCTGTTGCAAAACGCTTTCACGGACTCGCGCACGCGCTGGTGCGTGTGACTGTACATCACGCTTGAAAACTTCTGCTTGCACAATTCAGTGTTCTTCGATCATGCCCGTCCGGCCTATATAAAAGCGATCGTAACATAGGAGGGTAGCGTATACCACGCCAACAAAAAAGGTATGAAAATGTCTTCTGTTTGACAGTCCAGCTGAGCATTCGGGCACCAGGTCTGCATATGCCCCCTTTTCAATAGCCAGGATTAATATTTTGCCAGTGTAATTTTTGGCGCAGGCACTACGCGTGCGCCATAACTCATACCATAACCTTGAGCCTGTGTTACAAACCTGTTTATGTGTACGGCATAACCACTGGTGTACTAATCCATTGGCGCTTTCGACTCCGGACACGTCTTCCTTCATAATGCGGTAACTTAATTTCTGAAGTGTATGAATAAGCACTTGGAGAAACCTGAATTGCTGAATAGACCCTTTTCCGGAGAAACTGCTAGCCGTTAGGTGCTCGCAGTACTTCGTAAACAGCAAATTATAGGCGGAGAAACTATGCTCTTGTTTAAGGGCTTAATTTGAGTAGAAGAAGAAGACTTCAAAATGGACCTTAGACATAAGTAAGTAGGTTCGTCCCACACTGGCGGTTGATATTATAGATTGATAGTGGTGCTTCACGCACCAAAGGTTCACCTGGACCATAAAGTGCCCCGTAGAATACGGCATCGGATTATTTTGTCCCCCTGTGGATACTTAATGTGCTCCAAATATCGCCACATTGAAGTTTTCCCGTTTCTGCGCCATCAGAAAAGCAGCCACCATGGCCCCAATCAAACCCGTGCACTTGGCTGCAGCACCAAAGCCCTGCTCTGGAAACTATATACTGTAGGCGCACAAAAGTGACCAAACTTAATGCCGAGACACGTATACCCTGATGCCTCCATACACATCCGCATAATACTAGTCATGAACGAAGATGAGGTAATATTCGATGTTCCTAAACAAAGCCTTCGCCAACTCTTTAAGGACGTTATTAACAGCAGTTAGTTTCTCGCGGTGGCGAACTGCTTAGTTATTTTCCGTGTGGTGGCGGAATGGAGCGACGATGGCGCGAAGGAGACCGAGCAGGGCCAGCCACAGGGGACAGACAGCGCTCCGAGACTGGCGATATGTGGCGCTGAATAGGTGGCGGTTCTGTTACTCATGTGGCGCTGCAGGGGGGGAGAGAGTAGGGTTCCGCCAGCCCGTAGCAAACCGTCGAGGAAGCCGAGGACCTCGCAGCTGGCCCCTTCGACAAAATCAAAAATTACCCCACCCTCCCGCGAGGGGAACCCTGGGGAGCTGCGACGCATCTTGGGGGTTCATTTGGTGTCTGTTGGGTTGATTATCTAATTGCGTGAAACGTGTGAGGAGCGCGTATGATGTATTCGTTATTTAACACGCGGTGTTACGTCAACGATGACGCTCTTGTGGTCGCTGAAGTATAGGGGTAGTGGATGGGGAAGTAACGGCACCACCGTGCAATGCAATTTGCAGCGAAGATCATGTCTACGCACGTTCCCGAAATCGGAACGCCGGTGCTGGAACGACCGCGGCTATGACGCAACGTGGCGAGGCTATGACGCAACACAATCCACTTTAATCCAATCCAATCCGAATGCAATCCAATCCAATCCAATCTAAGCCAAGCCAAACCAAGCCAAGCCAACCCAATTGAATCCAATCCAATGCCCCTCGCGAGAGAGTGTTCGCTATCGGAGAGGAGCGGAGGTAAGTGGCGGAGAGCGCAGCTCACCCGGCGAGAAGACTGGGGCAGGGGTGTGGATGGAGAACAACAACGCCGTATGGAGGGACAAGGCGAGTGAATGAGATGCAGTGGCATCTAAAATTGCGGCCGTGCGGACCACAGTTACAGCACGTAGAGCCTCGCGGTGATCAGTAACATCCGCTTCAGGAAGTGACAGGGCTCTGGAAGTAGTAGTAGCAGGGGCGTTGTCGGTTGGGCAATTCGTCACACTCAAAGCGCGGCTTACTAATTAAAAGTTGGAAGGTGCCTACTGTACCCGAGATCACATGGTAGTTACCCCAGCGATCTCTGTAGCTCTACCCGGACGAAGACTGAGCAAGCTCAGTAGGAGAACACTCCGGCTGGACAGCGCATTGGTAGTGCTGTGAATCGGGCTCGAAAAAAGGACGGTGCCATGAATTGGGACTCACCTTCTCGAACTGCTGGCCAAGCTCTTCTGTGAAGATTAAGCATGGACAAGCATGGTGGTGTCTTCTGATAAACTGCTGTGTATGCTCACAACGTTTGTCATGTTCGCAAAGTGACCAAATTTTCGTGTAGTTCGCCAAATCATCAGCGCCACACAGGCGCAGGATGGCGCATCACATCTGTGGCCGAGGCTAGATCTTCGTTGGTGATCCACAATTTGTACACATCCTGGGCGATGCCCGTTAGAAGGTGACTCACTTTATCTTCATCCGACATTTCGCGACAAACAAGGCTCCACTGCATGAGCACCCGTTCTATATACGTCGTGCGCCTTTCACCGGGGATCTGAAGTCGTTGCATTAGGGTTGCTCCGCATTTTCTTCATCGCAATTGACTTACCAAAGCATTTGTTTATCTCGCCAACAAAGTGCTCCCACGTTGTTAGAGCGGAATGAAGATTTTGAAGCCATAGCACGGCGGTGCAATCAAGATAAATAAAAGAAATCGCCAGCTGCATTGCCTTATCCCACCGGTTCCACTTGCTTACCCTATGGTAGTGCTTTAGCCTCTCTTATACGTCTTCTTCAGCCTTACCAGCAAAGGGGCGCGCTTCCCGCTGGTGAGGTGAGGTGGTGGGAAATGCAAAACTCGGGAGTACCTCCGTTTCTGCGGCTTTTGCTAGCGGTCGCACGGCGATATTCTGGGGCCATGTCAATCGGCTGGGGCCAGTTCGGTGATCGGGCTGCTCCGTCATAAGACCGATGCGTCCAGGATCTAGGTCGACACTATCCTTGACACTACACCGATTGTTTCGGATGTAAAAATGGCGTAGGTTTATTTACAGTGAAGGGGAGAGGACGGAGACCCTTTTGAATTGGTCCTTTGCCGGCGAGCGAAGGAGACAACCTAAGCCTCTTGTTTTATTCAGAGCACGACTCACGTTATAATGCGGCTATATTCCAGCACATTCTACTTCTAGTTCTGCGCATAAGGTGTGCCACGTAACACGAACTACTTCGTTTCAGTTCTGCCGTGTCGTAACAGTGTTATTGACAACCATATGGCCAACCTAAATATGGGCATTTGGCCATCCACCAACTAGCCACAAATAGCATTTACGCACCATACACGCCATGGGACACATCTAATTTGTTTTAGTTTAAACTCTAAAGTAGTGTACCCAGGCAGCACAGGACTGTTCGGCCTAACTCAAGCCGGTGTAGTCTGGCCGGTGATTTTCTCTTCGGCCTTTTTCTGGCAGCCATGTTCGGCCCGTGCCCAAATGTGGGCCTTTTGGCCGTGTACGGCCGTACTCCCATGGCTATCCAACGGCCAGTGTCCATTGGCCATTCGACCGGCTTACGTTCCTACGGCCAGATTCCAGCCGTAGAGCTTCGGCCATTCCAAAGCCACCCGTGTGCGGCCGAAGTACGGCTGCCGAAGGAGAGCCGAGATGCGGTCGTCGGACTACGGCCGGGCTAAAGCTGCCGGAATTCCGCCGTGCTACGGGCATTGGAGTTCAGCCACATTACGTTAAATGCTTTAACTGTACTGAGGCCGGTGGACGACCACTGCATGCAGTGCAAGCAGATGACTCCGTCGCGCTGTGCAGCAGCACAAACCCAGCTTTTTGGGTCCACTGCACCCCCATCAAAGTGAGCTCGCGAGCAACCACCAGCCATACAGCCTTCAGCGCAGCCTTGCTTAATTTTAATCGACAGTTGAGACCAAAATTCGTTTAATAAACAGTGCTCACAAATGGTCGTTCCTTTAACAGTTGTGCCTCTTTTACGGTGGAATACAGAAAATATTAATTTATTTGCAGAGGAGGAATATATGTATTGTCCAGGTCCTGATATCTTCTGTGGGGCGGCTTTTCTGTAATAAACGGGGAAGGGGGGGGGGCGGAAGGCGCATACTTTAGTGGGTTGAATTTCACAAAGATGAAAGTGCCGCTTTTAGCCAATTTCTTTTAGGACAATCTTCCTGTACACTTTCATGCTCTGACTAAATGAAATATTTTCGCCACACTTGCTTGACCAGTTTTGTTGTATATAAAACCGGCGCAAAATTCGTCACGAATTGTTTTGCTACTCCACAAAACACTCACGAGCATTTAATATAATTTCCTTCACACCAAAAGTATGCCCAGTATTTGCCCATTTGTTTTACAAAGAAACTTTCTACTCGATCAACTTTTCTGGTGATCTTTCACAGGGCTGATCCTAGGAGAGATCGAACAAGTTCTCTCATTTTCAATCTATTTTTCATGTGTTTTTCTTCATGAGTTACGTGCACACCACTTAATAGTCAAAAAAACTTAATTTTCCTCCAATGTCGTACTACGTTAAAAAAATATAGACGCATTGGGAATGACACCCTGCTTCAGGTGGCTGCAGTTGTATCCCTCTGTGTTCACGCAAGGAAATGTGTAAGGCTAGAGTTTCATAATTACTTTCGAAACAATACCATACAAATGGTAGTGTTTATACAGCAAACCTTGGATACTGCAACGACTAAACAATAAATATTTTATTGGTCAAGTTTGAATGCGTAAGGTTGTCAAACCGTCAGAGGCAAATGTGAGGCTCTGCAAGTTTGTTTATTTATTTATTTGTTTATTTATTTATTTGATACCTGCGTGCCTTTTCATGCATTACAGCAGGGAGATACATAACACTAAGCATCAAATATGGGACCAAATAACAAAATATTTCAATAAAGCGGTGTGAAAATCGTCATTTTACACAGTGGATACAATCATACGAGGAAGATAATTACACTCTCGTATTGATCTAAGATCAAATGAATCGCGCAAAGCGTCACCTTTAAAGAAATGCTCATAATTTGCTATAAGCTAGCGATCCCAATAAGGCATAAGAAAAATGGCGCTTGGATTTACTTCTCCCCTTCCTTTCAAGATTTGGGATAATAGATATTACGAAAAAATTTCAACCTGAGGTTTCGTCTGTGATCTTTCCCGTATTACCATCTAAGTTTACTTTTACTTTCCTTCATGCTAAGTTGAAAGTTCCAAATTACCTAATACGAATCGCACTGCCGTAATCTGTATGTTTCGAGCGTATCAACCAGCTGTTTGGTTAAGGGATCCTAGAAAACACATGCGGTCTCCAATATTGAGCGCACATGAGTGAAATACGGTTGTTCTTTTATGTTAAATGGAGATTCGCTGACAATTTATCTCACAAAGCCAGACGCACGTGCAGCCCTACATTTTATGTTGTGAACGCGCCTAATTAACCTCTAACCACTCATTAAATAAACTTCTAGTTATTTATATTCCCCTGCCGTTATCAAAGCAGTGTAATTTACGGTATACGTATCAAATTTAAATGAAGGTTTTCTAGCAAAGGTGACGTTAACAATGTTTTTTAACAGTCACCGACTTTTCTGAATCAGCACACCAGGATGTTATTAAATTCGAATCATGCTGCAGGTATTCGTAATCACAGTCATTCGCTATAGTCCTGTTAACTACACAGTCATTCGCGAACATTTTAAACAAAGCTTTGAGGCCAATAGTAATAACATTCATATAGAACAGAAACAAAACAGGACCTGATACTGAGCCTTGAGGAATTCCTGAGGTCACGGGAACGTATCCGGACGAGCAACCATTGACAGTGACCGAATCCTGTCTTAGAGAGATATACTCGGCAATCCATGCAATAAAAAATTCACTCAGTTAATATCCCGCAATGTACTAACAGGAAGGGGATAAAAAACACCGCCAAATGCTTTTTCGCAGTAGAAGAAAATACAGTCTACTTTAAAGGAATACTGACACCAAATTTGGACGCCTAAAAATGATATAATTCGCTTCAGTAGTTTGTACAGATGCCTCACAGAAATTTTTGCAGCGATCCGAAGACGGAATCACATCAAAAATCGGTTTTGATTGTCCCGGCCGCGAGGTTCCACAAATTGGCAGCACTAGCGAAATCGCTTTCGGCGTGACGAAACATCGGCCAGGCGTGTCTGGCTGGTTCAGGGTCACGCGATGTAATCGTTTTCGGAACCGGAAACGATGTTCTGCGCTGTTGTTGTCGGTGGTATTCGTTTGGGCAGGAGACGTGGGCGTAGCTGTGTGAGCAATGCTTGTAAACTTTCCGTGTTCGACGTCTTTGCTCTTCAGTTCATGGACGGCGCATTGTGTTCCCTTGTACTGGTGCCAAAAACTGCGCGGTGCCGGCACCGCGCGATGCGCGATGTCGACGTGCATAGCGGCAACGCGGCGGTGCGCGTCGCCGAGCTCGCCCAAGTTGTGCTATGGCAAGCTCGCGGAATGCGAAGTACTGCTCGTGGAAGCCTGTCCGAGCAACTCGGCGACGACGCCAAGATGCATTATTTTCCACGCGACTACATGCAGCG
Organism: Haemaphysalis longicornis; assembly: GCA_013339765.2. NCBI lineage: Eukaryota > Metazoa > Arthropoda > Arachnida > Ixodida > Ixodidae > Haemaphysalis > Haemaphysalis longicornis. The sequence continues at coordinate 81,090,879 of CM023452.1, read as the reverse complement.
CTAAACGTGGACTGATTTCGTGCTCGGCGGTGGCCGCAAGAACTGTCGCCCAAGCCAGCTGGCTCGGAGTTGCTCGGGTCAGCTTCGGTGTTGGGAACTTTAGGCTTAGTATCGTGGCGACTATTTGATCGCTGGTATCGGTACAACTGCGAATGACCATCCCTTCCACAACTTTTCACCACACTATCATCCCCTTTTTCGCATATGGAGCATTATTTTGCGATAATTTCCGTTTCGGCGATAGGTGACCAAGACATCTGCCGTGACCTGTTTTGATTCTAGCGTGCAGGTGGCGCCATTTTTCGGCCGCTCGCCTCACCGCGGTGCCGGCAGTGCTGTGTCGGAGCGCCGAACCTCTGCTTCCGGTCAGCGTAGGCTTACCATCGCGGCAAATTTCTTAACGTCGCTTTTAAATTCAGCGCTGATAACAACCCCTAGCACAATTTTTCAACAGACTAGCATCTACTTTTTCGCATGTGGAACTTCTTTTTCGTGATCAGATAGATTATAAGAGTGGCGACAAGCTGTTGCTATCACGGTCTGCGCCGGTCTGGGGGAACGTCCCTGACGTCACGGGGGAGGCCGTGACGTAAGACTGGCCCGCTTGCGGGCTGGCCTTTGAACGGCTATTTTCCCCCGCGGCGACCGAATTTGAAACTGGTTGCAATAAACGTGCTATAAATAATTCTATGTTGGCGGCTGGCGGCTTTCAATTTGATTTTCGTAATTACTGGGCCAATAGATATTCGATACAGCATAAAAATGAAAGCGAGAAATTTAGTGTCAGTACTCTTTTAAGCTTATATATTGCTAGAGCCAAATCGTGCGTGAACTCAACACGCTTCGTTGAGCAACAAAAACCTCACGAAATCTGTGTTTGCTAGGATGCTGGCGGTTATGTTTAACCAAATGAGTAATATCCCAAGTGTAGTTAGGCTCACCTTCAAACACCGCAACTAAATTAACATCCAGACTTCGTCATTCACAAGACTCTGTTGTTATGGCAACTCTAAAATAACACTTGTTTTTTAATAGGCAGTCATAAAATCCTATCAGAGCACGAAGTTGAGCCTACCAATGCACGAGCTTAGCCTCTTCCAAGTTTATCCCCAACAAAATAGTGCAACTTTGTTTTCGCAGTATTATTGTAAGGAGAATAGCCGCAAACTAGCGCTTTTGCGCGCCCTTGCCTTTCTTTGGTGGGGAGTTCTTGACATGGCGCCGGTTGAGCTCCTGCGGGGTGGCCGCTTCCTCGACGCCATTCAATGCTAGTTATTTTTTTGAACCCCCGCCATCTAGGGTCTGACATCTCTGCCGTTTCGATTTCTCCAATGCTCTCCATTTCTTGAGGGAGGAATAGCCTCCAGCCGATGCGTCCACGTAGAAGGCGGGCGAGGCGTGGTAGCGGCTATGACTGGCGAGGATTAGATCATCCATCGGTGTGGCACAGTCTTCCTGTGGCAATAAATGGCATTCCGATGGCCAGACGGTTTGCTACTAATGTCCGGTGAGTCCTTGCACCTTGACCGTTCACCTAGAACACTCATTACTGTTTGACAAACGAAATTTGTTCATTTAAAGCGTAGAAACACCGAGCGTATAAAAAACGCGCATGAGTCACTCGGCTCCCTAGCAGGTCTTTCTTCACCCACGGAAAAACCAGTCCTACCCCGGCGGGTCTCCTTCCAAACAAGTCTGTGCATGAATTCTCGGCGCCCAGACGCGTGTCGTTGTGCGGCTGTACGCTGCTTACCGAAAGAATGACGTACGACCTGAGACCATAAGTAGGCTGGTATCCTCTTGAACACCGGTTGCCAAAAATTCTGCGGCCGTTCGCTTGCCGTAAATCGGCGGAGGACCGCTAACCAAATGAAAAACGTACATTCTGGTGCCGTACATCGGCCGGTCTCCTTTGCAACACCGATTGCCCGAAGAAAACGAATATTCTGCGCCGGACGTGTGGTTCACCGTTGAAGGAGCGAATGGCCGGTCTCCTTTCCAACACCAACTGCCACAAGAATATGAATATTCTGTGGCTGGCCACTTGCCGTGCTTCGGCTGAACACCGCGTCCCACAGGAAAAGCAGATGGCCTGAAGCCGTACTTCGGCCGTTGTCTTTCTCAACATCGGCAGCCGAAAGGGAACTGAATACCTTGCAGCCGGGTAGCTTAGTGCACTGCACGGGCCCGGGCCGGCCTAAGCCCGAGCCCGGCCCTGCCCGCGGGCCGGGCTCTGGCCGGGTAGCAACATTTTTTCCCGGGCGGGCTGGCTTGACCGAATGTTTGCCTTGCCGGCCCGCAGCCGCCCGAGCAGTGCATGAGGCACGGCAGTGATGTGACGCTTAATTCTAAATTGTGATAGCAAGTTCTCATTGATATTTGCGTTAAGTGAAAGAAAAAAAAGCGCAGTGCAATGTCACTAGACGCCGTTAAAAACATGATAAATAGACGACTCAGAAAGCCTTCACATCATTTATAAAACAGACAGTCTGGGCAGCATAGAGGAAGAGCGAGGCCAGGCGAGGGCACCCCACACAATACAACATGACTGCCATTCTGCTTTTTGAAATTCAAACAGATCAAAGGCGACATAGACCGCACTTTCTACTGTTGCCTCCTCCTGGTAGCAAGCGGCTCCTCGGTCACGACGCGTGGCCCTGCATTCCAGGCGTCTGGGCCTCCACAAGAAGCGGAGACTGAAGAATGGGAGACAGCCTACAGATCTTTATTTTGAGTGCACACGTCGAATACACTGCTGTGTACAGGATCAGGGTTGGTGGAATAGGCACCGAGAGACGCGGGAGAAGCAGTCATGTACAAAACAACACAAACACATCCCCTGAGGCTGGGAGCCGTAAAGATTCCGTTGCCGGGGTCCGCCTCACAGAAGTTCCATGAAGGGTCGTGCGGCCCGCGTCGTCGCTTTGTCTCGAACGGTTGCCGGAACCCCCTCCCCCTCCCCCACGGTGGTGGCGGGCTGGCTCGAAGTCGTCGTCGAACAAAATAAATCGGTCAGTCACAGCGCACATGCGCGCCCGCAGTCTCGGGAGCTACGGGTCCGTGGAGGGCGAAACCACACCCTACTGAAGCGGTTCCTCAACTCGGAAAGCAAGCTGTCACCCAAAAATGCCGAGGCAAGGCAGACAAGATTTGTTGCCATCAGCGGCTGCCCAAGGTCCGCACACCCCCATCCTTTTGCCGAAAGTAGGAACACCGACGCCCACATGTTTTCATATGGGCGGTAGTCAACCGTGCATATTTTGGGGACCAATTTTCGAAGCAGAGTCAATGTTTCGGATAAAAAGTTTAAAACCTGATTCAAGGCAGAAAGAAACAAACGCAGACAAAATAATGCTGCCTTCATCACTGAAGGGAAAAACAGAAACGAAGTCATGAAAGCGGACACGTCATCTGCTCAAATTTCAGGCGCGTTGTGTATGGACCCAAATTGAACCCGTGGCGCAATCTCCGAGTTCCTTTAGCAACAGATAATAAAAGCAATGCTGTCAAATATTCCAGCAGTAAATGTACGTAAACTTAGTCTGTTGAGTCAACACTAACAAAATCCTAATTATATTATTGTGATCACAGTATTTCCCATTCGTATGTAGTCGCTTTATGCTACGCTTTAGGTTAAAAACAGCAACGTTTTCGGGGTCATGTTTATAGCCGGACTCGGGCTGATACTTAGAGCGGGCACGGACTTATTTAATTCTACCGACAGGTCGGGCTCGGGTGATATTTAAATTTTTGTCGGGCTCGGGCCGGGCTCGGGCTCACAGTTAAAAAATTTGTCACGGCCGGGTTCGGGCTCCCGTTTTTAAAACTTGTCGGGCCCGGGCCGGGGCCGGGTCGGCCGGGTAGAAATCCGGCCGTGCAGTGCTCTAGGGTAGCTACCGATGTACGTCTGAAGACGGGTGGCCGGAGAAATTCCCGAGCGCTCGTTACCGAATGTTGGAGTCATCGTATGATCAGTGGCTGCCAGAACTGGGTACTGGCCGGACATGCCAGAAATTGGCCATAGATGGGCCGGTCTTGGGAGAACATCTGTGCCGTCTGGGTTTCTATCGCTCCCCCCCCACATGTTTTTATTACGGTGAATCAGATTTATTCGGAGCGTTCCGGGGCCCCTCGACCCTGCCGTCGACCGCTCCTTCAAACGGTTATCAAAACAGCTATTCTTCTTGCCCCCACCGATCCCTCTTTCACAAGTTCGCAGTCGGCCGACGGCGGCGGTAGCGCTGTTAACAGATATAAGCGCTAAATAAACAGCATGGCGATTTGGTGTGAAAACACCCGAAAGCCGCCGCCACCGCCGCTACCGAGAGTGTAGCGGCGGCCGTTGCCGTCTGAAATTCCACCTTGCCCACTAGTTGCGGGTCCCTGCCTGCTAAAAGCAACCCGCCCAGTTCGAACGCCGGAGTGGGCACATCATTCTTTCTGAGCTTGAAAGCCACAAGGAATGACGTCGTCGCGTGGGCGCCTTCTTTGTTCAGCTAGTCAGGGTTCTTCTTGCGGAAGAATAATAAATCTAAGCCTTGCCGCAAAAAAAGCCTTTCTGTCTCCCTTCGCCGATGTATTTCACGCCTTATCATGTGCTCATCCACGGTTCCCTGTTTAAGCGTGCACGGGTTGGCGTTAGAGGGAGGGGGCTTGCATGCACAGCTTGACTTATACCGAAGACATAACCGCTTGGGTGGTGGGGTGATTTAACGTGTGAGTCTAATCGCTACATGCGCCCTGTCAGCTCTCCTCTGCAATCGAGCGGTTTGGGTCGGGGTTAGTGTGTTACACAGGCAGGCAGCGAAAGGGACACCCACGTATGTGTCCGCTGGAATAAAGGTCGATGCCTGCGAAGAGTGCACTAGCTATGGAAGGGACGCATGTCATGCGCTTGGAGGAAGAGGAGCAGAAACAGAACATGCGTCATCCCGAGCAGAAGCGTGAATGGCCGCGAACACAACTGAAAGCCGCTGGCTTAGCCGCCTCATGTTCCAGGTTGTTGAAAAGCTATTAATTCCTTCCGGATGAACAGCAACTACCATGCGGGGAACTCCGACGTGGGCTAATATCGCTTGTTCTACTTAAAGGGCTTTCAGAGCAACATGTTCGACAGTGTCTTCGCTTCTAAGCATCCGGTAATGACCGGTTGCCGGTTTTTGCGTGGAATGGTCGGAATGGAGAGGAGGAGAAAGAGGCCGGAAGCTATATGTTTCATGCCTTAAAGCGATGACGTGTCCATTGTGTTGCCGTGATGTTTAAACATGGCCGTCAAATAGCGCAATGTGAGCGCTCCACTGCCCGATTCCTACTGTCTGCTGGGTTTGCGTGTTACGCGAAGAGTAAGTTAATACGACGAGTGGGGGTGGGGGGGGGGGAGCGGAGAGAGAGCTGTAGATTTTCCGTTAGGACAAAGCTCGGGTCCTTTCATATTTCATTCAGGCAATTTGCTAGGGAAGTATGCTCAGTCCTACATTCCAAACAAACGTGTTGTATATCGCTCACTCCGTCGATGCCAGGCAGCTTCGCATGTCATCCTTCTTCACGAAGTGGCAGGGCGCTAATTTTGTTGTTCTTTGCTACAGACCTTCCCTAAACAAGTTAATTCGCCCGTCTAGCTTTCGGACCATCTGCGCCCGTTATTTGCGTGAAGTTTTAAACCAGTTATTTTGAACTTTATTAAGGCCTAGTATTTCCCTAAAATTGTCGTTTTCGTAAAATGCTTTTAAACGCTTTTAATGCTTCATCGTCCAGTTTTATAAATACTGTGAGCGACGACTTGCACGTCAGAGAAGGTTTCTTGACATCACGTGTAAATCCCCCATCAAAACTCAGAGCTACGAAGCTGCCGATGCCTCTTTTGTACGTAATCATCCTCGTCGTGGCCGGTTTGTCATTCTGCAGCCAGCTCCCTTCAATAACGGCTGTTCAGAATCCGTGCCTGTCAATACTAACGTAAGACTTTTAGATTTCCTTTCTGCTTCCAAAACAATTGCCCATTTGTAGACAACAGTGTCGCAAAACACTCCCCAATGTTGTAACTTCAAAGTCGTGGTCTTCCTTGTACAATACATCTCAAAGCATACTTCTGACACGTTTTCAGTTACAAGTTTTGTCCACCTGTTGGTGTGTTGTGATTAAACGTGATTTTTGGATTTCCGCTGATGGACGGTATTTTTTACTCAACACATACAGGCAACGGGCTATATATCAGACGGAGACGCAGAGAAGGAACGCACAGTACAGCCGCATGTCTAACAACTGGGCATCACTGCACAATGGATTTTTGCATTTGTTGCTTTACGGTTCGTTTGCGTTTTGGTTTATTTATCCATATACATTTCTTTTCTAGCTAACAAAATTCAATTGTTCTTCCAGCCGCTGTCCAGGGTGTTCTTCATTTGCGTCTCCATATCTTGTACGCTGGTTTCATTCATGAGGTGTATTTTACACTCGCCAGACTTGCCACACTTCTGGAGTCAAGTGCCTTTCCACATTGATCGTACAATTCCTTCCAAGCAATATCAACCCTCTATACGAAGCAACCACAATAACCGCGTTCCCACGGTTGCAACATAAGCGCAACGAAGCGAGCTCGCGAGCCGGCGACATCACACGCACAAGCTGGTCAACATCGCTAGCTTAGCCTCCATGGCATACTTAATCTTATTCTCAGTGTCCCCTAATTGCGGGTGCAGGACCAAGAAGACTTAATCAGTGCAGTTTTATTACCGATTAAATTTGTTCTCCCCGCCCTCCCTTTTCAATACTACTAAATCCTATAACGCTGGGCTCACCATGTCTTCAAGAGACAATTTTTTTTCTGCAATGTTACAAACTCCGAAAAGACACCTTCCATATCAAAAGAATTGAAAATACCGTCTACAATCGTAGGCGGCAAATAAATAGTCCATTAGCCTTAGAGCAAATAGCAATATATAGAATAATTTTTTTTCTACTCGCGTGGTTTAAGCCATCTGGTTTTGCACATGGAGTTTTCGGTTTGCATCCCTCATTAGCTGCCAGTAATAATAAAACTGTTTAAATTAGCAAAATTTTTAAAATTTGTTTTAAAAAGTTGTTTAAGATCTTTGTAGATTTTTTTTGAAATATATAATTATGTTGCAAAATATACAGCAATGCCACAGTGAAAAAACTACAAAAATTATAAAGCAAAAAAGAAATATTTGATTGCTTGGAGCAATTTTCGTAATATTTATTTGTCAGTAAGGCGTAAAAAAGTTTTTGAAAAGCTTCTTCATTAAACATTGTTGCGGGACCACTCTGATAGCTTTAGCTTTCAACAGCTGTGATGTTTATGTGGAATGAGTTTCAGTAGGTTGTTTTTCAATCACAGACATTTGTTGAAGTCTGGTAAACGCCCGTACCATTTTGAATTCTGTTACAACTAGCTGCTGCGCCGTGATATGTAGTATGTGAGCAAATCTATATTCGCAGCCCTGTTGTTTGAGACGATTTATTCTGTGCCTGCTTCCTCAGACAATTATTGATTTAACGCTGATTAATCCTCCATCGTTCAATTCATTTTGGTGATTCCTTTTAACTCTCTATACAAGGCCAGCACACTTAACACGCCTACCGCGCTGCAAACTAAACACAGAAAAACAGCTCGCGCACAGGCGGGATTTCACAACAAAAATGGGCATAATTAGACTTTGAATCTGTATAGGCATGCAGCGCTAGTGTGCCGTTTTTTTTTTAACTTAGACGGGCCACAGAAACAAATGTACGCGTGTCTGCTTGTTCGGCTGAAACGTCATCAAAGGAAGATTCTTATGCATCCCCTGCCGTGTAACACCCTCTCCCATCTCCCCGTTCAACTTTCACGCTGTTCTCTCATCTCAATATCTTTCGATGTCAAACAAGTAGGGGGGTTTGCTAAAGCAAATTCAACCTTTCGCGTTCGCACTCACGGCTCTGGTTCTGTAGAAACATCTTGGTGCGTCTGGCACTCCAGCCGCTCGGTCACATTCCATGAATTAAATTTTCAAGCGAAAGCTTTCTTTGTAGGCCTAATCGCGTCTTGTCCAGAAACTAATGCTTACGTCCACACAATGGCTGTCGACCGAGAGCTGTGATAATATCTCTGGACAAACGCACCTCTGTAAACCCCGACTTCCATTGTGTGAAAAAGATAGTAGAGTTTCTTAGTAAGTATTCTAGACCGGAAACTGCGCTTGGTGATTAATGTCGTCATGGGGGTTTATGTGAGAAGACTTCGACTTGGGCTTGGCATGACAATTGCATCTCAAGCGGTTTTGGGAATTTATTATCTTCACTAAGCATTAACACGTCTACCAGCTACGAGGAAGCCGAAATCCTTCTTGTTCTGTGGTAGCCATGTTCGCTGAAACATCAGGCAGAGCGTGATCGCCCCTGGCGGTTGATACACAGACGACCTTGATGTGAGCGGCATAGAGGCTAGCTCCAGATTCCTCTATAGCCTATACTCAAAGAAACTCTATGATATTTACACCTTACTGGCGTAATCTAAGAGAAATAAACAAGGTTATCGCCCCCTGTCGCAAACACTGGTGCGATAACGTGGTTAGCACAGACACAGGAGGGAGTAAACGGTAGAACGAGAGGCACTTCACCCAGGATGATGACGACCACTTTTTATCATACACCGTACGCAGATTGCAGTAACTGCCGCGGCGGCTGTTTACCGGCAACGCCAGGCGCTCAAAGCAGAACAAAAAACACCATAACGATTGTCGTTACCGAGCATGTTAACAACACTGCACACAACACGCAAACAAGGAATACGACTGTACATCGGCACTAAAAGTCGGCCTCAGAGAGCCCGACGACGCCGATTGTTTGATGCGAACAGCGGGGGCGGCCATTTTGGTAGAAGTCCGTAAGCGCGGAAGAACATCCTTTAGTTTCTTCCCTGAGCGTGGCGTGGAGGCGGTCAACCGCAACGTCACGTTGATACGGCGACCCTATTGGCTGGATGGGGGCCCTTTGATAAGGAATAGCCGCAATTTTCGTGAGTTGTATCCTAGTATAGTCACAGCTCCCTGATATGCGGTATGAAGCAAATTCTCTTTTCCCACCTCGGTTATTTAAAGTGTTATTTGAACATTTTTTGTATTTATAATTAAAATATTGTTGTGAAACCGTTTTGTTCTTTTTCCTATTAAAACAAATAGCCCCCACGTCCACTTGTACTCAGACAGACACTGCATGTACTAGTCATGTGTTGATGCTGGGCTTTAAATACAATTAAAAATACCTCCGTGCTCACGAGTGTTCGCAGAAGGAAGAATTCTACCTGATTGCGTTGTTTGGAAGTTTTTCGCCTGTATAATAGTCTCTTTAACTTGTAGATAAAGGGCTGAATCGGCGACCGCCAAACAGAGAGTCTGACAGGACTAAAATATCGAGTTTAAGTATCACAAAAAGAAGTCGCCAGTAAAACAGAGTTTTTCGTATTTTTATGACATTTGGCCTTGTTTACATAGCTTCCATGATATGCAAGGCAGCCATGTCAGGTACTACCTTTGACAATAAAGCGCACCCAAGCCTACACAACGGTGGCGACCATTTGTCGTGCGATTATAGTGTAGAAAACCGTATGTATCTTTATCTTCTACCAACTGTGCTAAACTAATGAAATCCGGAGAAGAAAGCCCAGGATAGGCACTGACTGAGAAGAAAATATCTTGAGCGGCAAACAAGAGTGTTATACACAAAGTAACCATAACTTGCGAGGACCCAATACAAGTTGTAAAGTCGTATTATCCCTCGCCGGAACTATTATCCCGACAGGCACCTTTCCCTCTACGAGGCAAAGTCGCTTGGACAACATAAACAGGAGGGGTATCACCTGTTGCAAAACGCTTTCACGGACTCGCGCACGCGCTGGTGCGTGTGACTGTACATCACGCTTGAAAACTTCTGCTTGCACAATTCAGTGTTCATCGATCATGCCCGTCCGGCCTATATAAAAGCGATCGTAACATAGGAGGGTAGCGTATACCACGCCAACAAAAAAGGCACGAAAATGTCTTCTGTTTGACAGTCCAGCTGAGCATTCGGGCACCAGGTCTGCATATGCCCCCTTTTCAATAGCCAGGATTAATATTTTGCCAGTGTAATTTTTGGCGCAGGCACTACGCGTGCGCCATAACTCATACCATAACCCTTGAGCCTGTGTTACAAACCTGTTTATGTGTACCGCATAACCACTTGTCTACTAATCCATTGGCGCTTTCGACTCTGGACACGTCTTCCTTCCTAATGCGGTAACTTACTTTCAGAAGTGTATGAATAAGCACATGGAGAAACCTGAATTGCTGAATAGACCCTTTTCCGGAGAAACTGCTAGCCGTTAGGTGCTCGCAGTACTTCGTAAACAGCAAATTATAGGCGGAGAAACTATGCTCTTGTTTAAGGGCTTAATTTGAGTAGAAGAAGAAGACTTCAAAATGGACCTTAGACATAAGTAAGTAGGTTCGTCCCACACTGGCGGTTGATATTATAGATTGATAGTGGTGCTTCACGCACCAAAGGTTCACCTGGACCATAAAGTGCCCCGTAGAATACGGCATCGGATTATTTTGTCCCCCTGTGGATACTTAATGTGCTCCAAATATCGCCACATTGAAGTTTTCCCGTTTCTGCGCCATCAGAAAAGCAGCCACCATGGCCCCAATCAAACCCGTGCACTTGGCTGCAGCACCAAAGCCCTGCTCTGGAAACTATATACTGTAGGCGCACAAAAGTGACCAAACTTAATGCCGAGACACGTATACCCTGATGCCTCCATACACATCCGCATAATACTAGTCATGAACGAAGATGAGGTAATATTCGATGTTCCTAAACAAAGCCTTCGCCAACTCTTTAAGGACGTTATTAACAGCAGTTAGTTTCTCGCGGTGGCGAACTGCTTAGTTATTTTCCGTGTGGTGGCGGAATGGAGCGACGATGGCGCGAAGGAGACCGAGCAGGGCCAGCCACAGGGGACAGACAGCGCTCCGAGACTGGCGATATGTGGCGCTGAATAGGTGGCGGTTCTGTTACTCATGTGGCGCTGCAGGGGGGGAGAGAGTAGGGTTCCGCCAGCCCGTAGCAAACCGTCGAGGAAGCCGAGGACCTCGCAGCTGGCCCCTTCGACAAAATCAAAAATTACCCCACCCTCCCGCGAGGGGAACCCTGGGGAGCTGCGACGCATCTTGGGGGTTCATTTGGTGTCTGTTGGGTTGATTATCTAATTGCGTGAAACGTGTGAGGAGCGCGTATGATGTATTCGTTATTTAACACGCGGTGTTACGTCAACGATGACGCTCTTGTGGTCGCTGAAGTATAGGGGTAGTGGATGGGGAAGTAACGGCACCACCGTGCAATGCAATTTGCAGCGAAGATCATGTCTACGCACGTTCCCGAAATCGGAACGCCGGTGCTGGAACGACCGCGGCTATGACGCAACGTGGCGAGGCTATGACGCAACACAATCCACTTTAATCCAATCCAATCCGAATGCAATCCAATCCAATCCAATCTAAGCCAAGCCAAACCAAGCCAAGCCAACCCAATTGAATCCAATCCAATGCCCCTCGCGAGAGAGTGTTCGCTATCGGAGAGGAGCGGAGGTAAGTGGCGGAGAGCGCAGCTCACCCGGCGAGAAGACTGGGGCAGGGGTGTGGATGGAGAACAACAACGCCGTATGGAGGGACAAGGCGAGTGAATGAGATGCAGTGGCATCTAAAATTGCGGCCGTGCGGACCACAGTTACAGCACGTAGAGCCTCGCGGTGATCAGTAACATCCGCTTCAGGAAGTGACAGGGCTCTGGAAGTAGTAGTAGCAGGGGCGTTGTCGGTTGGGCAATTCGTCACACTCAAAGCGCGGCTTACTAATTAAAAGTTGGAAGGTGCCTACTGTACCCGAGATCACATGGTAGTTACCCCAGCGATCTCTGTAGCTCTACCCGGACGAAGACTGAGCAAGCTCAGTAGGAGAACACTCCGGCTGGACAGCGCATTGGTAGTGCTGTGAATCGGGCTCGAAAAAAGGACGGTGCCATGAATTGGGACTCACCTTCTCGAACTGCTGGCCAAGCTCTTCTGTGAAGATTAAGCATGGACAAGCATGGTGGTGTCTTCTGATAAACTGCTGTGTATGCTCACAACGTTTGTCATGTTCGCAAAGTGACCAAATTTTCGTGTAGTTCGCCAAATCATCAGCGCCACACAGGCGCAGGATGGCGCATCACATCTGTGGCCGAGGCTAGATCTTCGTTGGTGATCCACAATTTGTACACATCCTGGGCGATGCCCGTTAGAAGGTGACTCACTTTATCTTCATCCGACATTTCGCGACAAACAAGGCTCCACTGCATGAGCACCCGTTCTATATACGTCGTGCGCCTTTCACCGGGGATCTGAAGTCGTTGCATTAGGGTTGCTCCGCATTTTCTTCATCGCAATTGACTTACCAAAGCATTTGTTTATCTCGCCAACAAAGTGCTCCCACGTTGTTAGAGCGGAATGAAGATTTTGAAGCCATAGCACGGCGGTGCAATCAAGATAAATAAAAGAAATCGCCAGCTGCATTGCCTTATCCCACCGGTTCCACTTGCTTACCCTATGGTAGTGCTTTAGCCTCTCTTATACGTCTTCTTCAGCCTTACCAGCAAAGGGGCGCGCTTCCCGCTGGTGAGGTGAGGTGGTGGGAAATGCAAAACTCGGGAGTACCTCCGTTTCTGCGGCTTTTGCTAGCGGTCGCACGGCGATATTCTGGGGCCATGTCAATCGGCTGGGGCCAGTTCGGTGATCGGGCTGCTCCGTCATAAGACCGATGCGTCCAGGATCTAGGTCGACACTATCCTTGACACTACACCGATTGTTTCGGATGTAAAAATGGCGTAGGTTTATTTACAGTGAAGGGGAGAGGACGGAGACCCTTTTGAATTGGTCCTTTGCCGGCGAGCGAAGGAGACAACCTAAGCCTCTTGTTTTATTCAGAGCACGACTCACGTTATAATGCGGCTATATTCCAGCACATTCTACTTCTAGTTCTGCGCATAAGGTGTGCCACGTAACACGAACTACTTCGTTTCAGTTCTGCCGTGTCGTAACAGTGTTATTGACAACCATATGGCCAACCTAAATATGGGCATTTGGCCATCCACCAACTAGCCACAAATAGCATTTACGCACCATACACGCCATGGGACACATCTAATTTGTTTTAGTTTAAACTCTAAAGTAGTGTACCCAGGCAGCACAGGACTGTTCGGCCTAACTCAAGCCGGTGTAGTCTGGCCGGTGATTTTCTCTTCGGCCTTTTTCTGGCAGCCATGTTCGGCCCGTGCTCAAATGTGGGCCTTTTGGCCGTGTACGGCCGTACTCCCATGGCTATCCAACGGCCAGTGTCCATTGGCCATTCGACCGGCTTACGTTCCTACGGCCAGATTCCAGCCGTAGAGCTTCGGCCATTCCAAAGCCACCCGTGTGCGGCCGAAGTACGGCTGCCGAAGGAGAGCCGAGATGCGGTCGTCGGACTACGGCCGGGCTAAAGCTGCCGGAATTCCGCCGTGCTACGGGCATTGGAGTTCAGCCACATTACGTTAAATGCTTTAACTGTACTGAGGCCGGTGGACGACCACTGCATGCAGTGCAAGCAGATGACTCCGTCGCGCTGTGCAGGAGCACAAACCCAGCTTTTGGGTCCTGCACCCCCATCAAAGTGAGCTCGCGAGCAACCACCAGCCATACAGCCTTCAGCGCAGCCTTGCTTAATTTTAATCGACAGTTGAGACCAAAATTCGTTTAATAAACAGTGCTCACAAATGGTCGTTCCTTTAACAGTTGTGCCTCTTTTACGGTGGAATACAGAAAATATTAATTTATTTGCAGAGGAGGAATATATGTACTGTCCAGGTCCTGATATCTTCTGTGGGGCGGCTTTTCTGTAATAAACGGGGAAGGGGGGGGGGCGGAAGGCGCATACTTTAGTGGGTTGAATTTCACAAAGATGAAAGTGCCGCTTTTAGCCAATTTCTTTTAGGACAATCTTCCTGTCACTTTCATGCTCTGAATAAATGAACTATTTTTGCAACACTTGCTTGACCAGTTTTGTTGTATATAAAACCGGCGCAAAATTCGTCACGAATTGTTTTGCTACTCCACAAAACACTCACGAGCATTTAATATAATTTCCTTCACACCAAAAGTAGGCCCAGTATTTGCCCATTTGTTTTACAAAGAAACTTTCTACTCGATCAACTTTTCTGGTGATCTTTCACAGGGCTGATCCTAGGAGAGATCGAACAAGTTCTCTCATTTTCAATCTATTTTTTATGTTTTCTTCATGAGTTACGTGCACACCACTTAATAGTCAAAAAAACTTAATTTTCCTCCAATGTCGTACTACGTTAAAAAAATATAGACGCATTGGGAATGACACCCTGCTTCAGGTGGCTGCAGTTGTATCCCTCTGTGTTCACGCAAGGAAATGTGTAAGGCTAGAGTTTCATAATTACTTTCGAAACAATACCATACAAATGGTAGTGTTTATACAGCAAACCTTGGATACTGCAACGACTAAACAATAAATATTTTATTGGTCAAGTTTGAATGCGTAAGGTTGTCAAACCGTCAGAGGCAAATGTGAGGCTCTGCAAGTTTGTTTATTTATTTATTTGTTTATTTATTTATTTGATACCTGCGTGCCTTTTCATGCATTACAGCAGGGAGATACATAACACTAAGCATCAAATATGGGACCAAATAACAAAATATTTCAATAAAGCGGTGTGAAAATCGTCATTTTACACAGTGGATACAATCATACGAGGAAGATAATTACACTCTCGTATTGATCTAAGATCAAATGAATCGCGCAAAGCGTCACCTTTAAAGAAATGCTCATAATTTGCTATAAGCTAGCGATCCCAATAAGGCATAAGAAAAATGGCGCTTGGATTTACTTCTCCCCTTCCTTTCAAGATTTGGGATAATAGATATTACGAAAAAATTTCAACCTGAGGTTTCGTCTGTGATCTTTCCCGTATTACCATCTAAGTTTACTTTTACTTTCCTTCATGCTAAGCTGAAAGTTCCAAATTACCTAATACGAATCGCACTGCCGTAATCTGTATGTTTCGAGCGTATCAACCAGCTGTTTGGTTAAGGGATCCTAGAAAACACATGCGGTCTCCAATATTGAGCGCACATGAGTGAAATACGGTTGTTCTTTTATGTTAAATGGAGATTCGCTGACAATTTATCTCACAAAGCCAGACGCACGTGCAGCCCTACATTTTATGTTGTGAACGCGCCTAATTAACCTCTAACCACTCATTAAATAAACTTCTAGTTATTTATATTCCCCTGCCGTTATCAAAGCAGTGTAATTTACGGTATACGTATCAAATTTAAATGAAGGTTTTCTAGCAAAGGTGACGTTAACAATGTTTTTTAACAGTCACCGACTTTTCTGAATCAGCACACCAGGATGTTATTAAATTCGAATCATGCTGCAGGTATTCGTAATCACAGTCATTCGCTATAGTCCTGTTAACTACACAGTCATTCGCGAACATTTTAAACAAAGCTTTGAGGCCAATAGTAATAACATTCATATAGAACAGAAACAAAACAGGACCTGATACTGAGCCTTGAGGAATTCCTGAGGTCACGGGAACGTATCCGGACGAGCAACCATTGACAGTGACCGAATCCTGTCTTAGAGAGATATACTCGGCAATCCATGCAATAAAAAATTCACTCAGTTAATATCCCGCAATGTACTAACAGGAAGGGGATAAAAAACACCGCCAAATGCTTTTTCGCAGTAGAAGAAAATACAGTCTACTTTAAAGGAATACTGACACCAAATTTGGACGCCTAAAAATGATATAATTCGCTTCAGTAGTTTGTACAGATGCCTCACAGAAATTTTTGCAGCGATCCGAAGACGGAATCACATCAAAAATCGGTTTTGATTGTCCCGGCCGCGAGGTTCCACAAATTGGCAGCACTAGCGAAATCGCTTTCGGCGTGACGAAACATCGGCCAGCGTGTCTGGCTGGTTCAGGGTCACGCGATGTAATCGTTTTCGGAACCGGAAACGATGTTCTGCGCTGTTGTTGTCGGTGGTATTCGTTTGGGCAGGAGACGTGGGCGTAGCTGTGTGAGCAATGCTTGTAAACTTTCCGTGTTCGACGTCTTTGCTCTTCAGTTCATGGACGGCGCATTGTGTTCCCTTGTACTGGTGCCAAAAACTGCGCGGTGCCGGCACCGCGCGATGCGCGATGTCGACGTGCATAGCGGCAACGCGGCGGTGCGCGTCGCCGAGCTCGCCCAAGTTGTGCTATGGCAAGCTCGCGGAATGCGAAGTACTGCTCGTGGAAGCCTGTCCGAGCAACTCGGCGACGACGCCAAGATGCATTATTTTCCACGCGACTACATGCAGCGCTAAACGTGGACTGATTTCGTGCTCGGCGGTGGCCGCAAGAACTGTCGCCCAAGCCAGCTGGCTCGGAGTTGCTCGGGTCAGCTTCGGTGTTGGGAAATTTAGGCTTAGTATCGTGGCGACTATTTGATCGCTGGTATCGGTACAACTGCGAATGACCATCCCTTCCACAACTTTTCACCACACTATCATCCCCTTTTTCGCATATGGAGCATTATTTTGCGATAATTTCCGTTTCGGCGATAGGTGACCAAGACATCTGCCGTGACCTGTTTTGATTCTAGCGTGCAGGTGGCGCCATTTTTCGGCCGCTCGCCTCACCGCGGTGCCGGCAGTGCTGTGTCGGAGCGCCGAACCTCTGCTTCCGGTCAGCGTAGGCTTACCATCGCGGCAAATTTCTTAACGTCGCTTTTAAATTCAGCGCTGATAACAACCCCTAGCACAATTTTTCAACAGACTAGCATCTACTTTTTCGCATGTGGAACTTCTTTTTCGTGATCAGATAGATTATAAGAGTGGCGACAAGCTGTTGCTATCACGGTCTGCGCCGGTCTGGGGGAACGTCCCTGACGTCACGGGGGAGGCCGTGACGTAAGACTGGCCCGCTTGCGGGCTGGCCTTTGAACGGCTATTTTCCCCCGCGGCGACCGAATTTGAAACTGGTTGCAATAAACGTGCTATAAATAATTCTATGTTGGCGGCTGGCGGCTTTCAATTTGATTTTCGTAATTACTGGGCCAATAGATATTCGATACAGCATAAAAATGAAAGCGAGAAATTTAGTGTCAGTACTCTTTTAAGCTTATATATTGCTAGAGCCAAATCGTGCGTGAACTCAACACGCTTCGTTGAGCAACAAAAACCTCACGAAATCTGTGTTTGCTAGGATGCTGGCGGTTATGTTTAACCAAATGAGTAATATCCCAAGTGTAGTTAGGCTCACCTTCAAACACCGCAACTAAATTAACATCCAGACTTCGTCATTCACAAGACTCTGTTGTTATGGCAACTCTAAAATAACACTTGTTTTTTAATAGGCAGTCATAAAATCCTATCAGAGCACGAAGTTGAGCCTACCAATGCACGAGCTTAGCCTCTTCCAAGTTTATCCCCAACAAAATAGTGCAACTTTGTTTTCGCAGTATTATTGTAAGGAGAATAGCCGCAAACTAGCGCTTTTGCGCGCCCTTGCCTTTCTTTGGTGGGGAGTTCTTGACATGGCGCCGGTTGAGCTCCTGCGGGGTGGCCGCTTCCTCGACGCCATTCAATGCTAGTTATTTTTTTGAACCCCCGCCATCTAGGGTCTGACATCTCTGCCGTTTCGATTTCTCCAATGCTCTCCATTTCTTGAGGGAGGAATAGCCTCCAGCCGATGCGTCCACGTAGAAGGCGGGCGAGGCGTGGTAGCGGCTATGACTGGCGAGGATTAGATCATCCATCGGTGTGGCACAGTCTTCCTGTGGCAATAAATGGCATTCCGATGGCCAGACGGTTTGCTACTAATGTCCGGTGAGTCCTTGCACCTTGACCGTTCACCTAGAACACTCATTACTGTTGGACAAACGAAGTTGTTCATTTAAAGCGTAGAAACACCGAGCGTATAAAAAACGCGCATGAGTCACTCGGCTCCCTAGCAGGTCTTTCTTCACCCACGGAAAAACCAGTCCTACCCCGGCGGGTCTCCTTCCAAACAAGTCTGTGCATGAATTCTCGGCGCCCAGACGCGTGTCGTTGTGCGGCTGTACGCTGCTTACCGAAAGAATGACGTACGACCTGAGACCATAAGTAGGCTGGTATCCTCTTGAACACCGGTTGCCAAAAATTCTGCGGCCGTTCGCTTGCCGTAAATCGGCGGAGGACCGCTAACCAAATGAAAAACGTACATTCTGGTGCCGTACATCGGCCGGTCTCCTTTGCAACACCGATTGCCCGAAGAAAACGAATATTCTGCGCCGGACGTGTGGTTCACCGTTGAAGGAGCGAATGGCCGGTCTCCTTTCCAACACCAACTGCCACAAGAATATGAATATTCTGTGGCTGGCCACTTGCCGTGCTTCGGCTGAACACCGCGTCCCACAGGAAAAGCAGATGGCCTGAAGCCGTACTTCGGCCGTTGTCTTTCTCAACATCGGCAGCCGAAAGGGAACTGAATACCTTGCAGCCGGGTAGCTTAGTGCACTGCACGGGCCCGGGCCGGCCCGTAAGCCCGAGCCCGGCCCTGCCCGCGGGCCGGGCTCTGGCCGGGTAGCAACATTTTTTCCCGGGCGGGCTGGCTTGACCGAATGTTTGCCTTGCCGGCCCGCAGCCGCCCGAGCAGTGCATGAGGCACGGCAGTGATGTGACGCTTAATTCTAAATTGTGATAGCAAGTTCTCATTGATATTTGCGTTAAGTGAAAGAAAAAAAAGCGCAGTGCAATGTCACTATGACGCCGTTAAAAACATGATAAATAGACGACTCAGAAAGCCTTCACATCATTTATAAAACAGACAGTCTGGGCAGCATAGAGGAAGAGCGAGGCCAGGCGAGGGCACCCCACACAATACAACATGACTGCCATTCTGCTTTTTGAAATTCAAACAGATCAAAGGCGACATAGACCGCACTTTCTACTGTTGCCTCCTCCGTGGTAGCAAGCGGCTCCTCGGTCACGACGCGTGGCCCTGCATTCCAGGCGTCTGGGCCTCCACAAGAAGCGGGAGACTGAAGAATGGGAGTACAGCAGCTACAGATCTTTATTTTGAGTGCACACGTCGAATACACTGCTGTGTACAGGATCAGGGTTGGTGGAATAGGCACCGAGAGACGCGGGAGAAGCAGTCATGTACAAAACAACACAAACACATCCCCTGAGGCTGGGAGCCGTAAAGATTCCGTTGCCGGGGTCCGCCTCACAGAAGTTCCACGAAGGGTCATGCGGCCCGCGTCGTCGCTTTGTCTCGAACGGTTGCCGGAACCCCCTCCCCCTCCCCCACGGTGGTGGCGGGCTGGCTCGAAGTCGTCGTCGAACAATATAAATCGGTCAGTCACAGCGCACATGCGCGGCCGCAGTCTCGGGAGCTACGGGTCCGTGGAGGGCGAAACCACACCCTACTGAAGCGGTTCCTCAACTCGGAAAGCAAGCTGTCACCCAAAAATGCCGAGGCAAGGCAGACAAGATTTGTTGCCATCAGCGGCTGCCCAAGGTCCGCACACCCCCATCCTTTTGCCGAAAGTAGGAACACCGACGCCCACATGTTTTCATATGGGCGGTAGTCAACCGTGCATATTTTGGGGACCAATTTTCGAAGCAGAGTCAATGTTTCGGATAAAAAGTTTAAAACCTGATTCAAGGCAGAAAGAAACAAACGCAGACAAAATAATGCTGCCTTCATCACTGAAGGGAAAAACAGAAACGAAGTCATGAAAGCGGACACGTCATCTGCTCAAATTTCAGGCGCGTTGTGTATGGACCCAAATTGAACCCGTGGCGCAATCTCCGAGTTCCTTTAGCAACAGATAATAAAAGCAATGCTGTCAAATATTCCAGCAGTAAATGTACGTAAACTTAGTCTGTTGAGTCAACACTAACAAAATCCTAATTATATTATTGTGATCACAGTATTTCCCATTCGTATGTAGTCGCTTTATGCTACGCTTTAGGTTAAAAACAGCAACGTTTTCGGGGTCATGTTTATAGCCGGACTCGGGCTGATACTTAGAGCGGGCACGGACTTATTTAATTCTACCGACAGGTCGGGCTCGGGTGATATTTAAATTTTTGTCGGGCTCGGGCCGGGCTCGGGCTCACAGTTAAAAAATTTGTCACGGCCGGGTTCGGGCTCCCGTTTTTAAAACTTGTCGGGCCCGGGCCGGGGCCGGGTCGGCCGGGTAGAAATCCGGCCGTGCAGTGCTCTAGGGTAGCTACCGATGTACGTCTGAAGACGGGTGGCCGGAGAAATTCCCGAGCGCTCGGTACCGAATGTTGGAGTCATCGTATGATCAGTGGCTGCCAGAACTGGGTACTGGCCGGACATGCCAGAAATTGGCCATAGACGGGCCGGTCTTGGGAGAACATCTGTGCCGTCTGGGTTATCTATCGCTCCCCCCCCACATGTTTTTATTACGGTGAATCAGATTTATTCGGAGCGTTCCGGGGCCCCTCGACCCTGCCGTCGACCGCTCCTTCAAACGGTTATCAAAACAGCTATTCTTCTTGCCCCCACCGATCCCTCTTTCACAAGTTCGCAGTCGGCCGACGGCGGCGGTAGCGCTGTTAACAGATATAAGCGCTAAATAAACAGCATGGCGATTTGGTGTGAAAACACCCGAAAGCCGCCGCCACCGCCGCTACCGAGAGTGTAGCGGCGGCCGTTGCCGTCTGAAATTCCACCTTGCCCACTAGTTGCGGGTCCCTGCCTGCTAAAAGCAACCCGCCCAGTTCGAACGCCGGAGTGGGCACATCATTCTTTCTGAGCTTGAAAGCCACAAGGAATGACGTCGTCGCGTGGGCGCCTTCTTTGTTCAGCTAGTCAGGGTTCTTCTTGCGGAAGAATAATAAATCTAAGCCTTGCCGCAAAAAAAGCCTTTCTGTCTCCCTTCGCCGATGTATTTCACGCCTTATCATGTGCTCATCCACGGTTCCCTGTTTAAGCGTGCACGGGTTGGCGTTAGAGGGAGGGGGCTTGCATGCACAGCTTGACTTATACCGAAGACATAACCGCTTGGGTGGTGGGGTGATTTAACGTGTGAGTCTAATCGCTACATGCGCCCTGTCAGCTCTCCTCTGCAATCGAGCGGTTTGGGTCGGGGTTAGTGTGTTACACAGGCAGGCAGCGAAAGGGACACCCACGTATGTGTCCGCTGGAATAAAGGTCGATGCCTGCGAAGAGTGCACTAGCTATGGAAGGGACGCATGTCATGCGCTTGGAGGAAGAGGAGCAGAAACAGAACATGCGTCATCCCGAGCAGAAGCGTGAATGGCCGCGAACACAACTGAAAGCCGCTGGCTTAGCCGCCTCATGTTCCAGGTTGTTGAAAAGCTATTAATTCCTTCCGGATGAACAGCAACTACCATGCGGGGAACTCCGACGTGGGCTAATATCGCTTGTTCTACTTAAAGGGCTTTCAGAGCAACATGTTCGACAGTGTCTTCGCTTCTAAGCATCCGGTAATGACCGGTTGCCGGTTTTTGCGTGGAATGGTCGGAATGGAGAGGAGGAGAAAGAGGCCGGAAGCTATATGTTTCATGCCTTAAAGCGATGACGTGTCCATTGTGTTGCCGTGATGTTTAAACATGGCCGTCAAATAGCGCAATGTGAGCGCTCCACTGCCCGATTCCTACTGTCTGCTGGGTTTGCGTGTTACGCGAAGAGTAAGTTAATACGACGAGTGGGGGTGGGGGGGGGGGAGCGGAGAGAGAGCTGTAGATTTTCCGTTAGGACAAAGCTCGGGTCCTTTCATATTTCATTCAGGCAATTTGCTAGGGAAGTATGCTCAGTCCTACATTCCAAACAAACGTGTTGTATATCGCTCACTCCGTCGATGCCAGGCAGCTTCGCATGTCATCCTTCTTCACGAAGTGGCAGGGCGCTAATTTTGTTGTTCTTTGCTACAGACCTTCCCTAAACAAGTTAATTCGCCCGTCTAGCTTTCGGACCATCTGCGCCCGTTATTTGCGTGAAGTTTTAAACCAGTTATTTTGAACTTTATTAAGGCCTAGTATTTCCCTAAAATTGTCGTTTTCGTAAAATGCTTTTAAACGCTTTTAATGCTTCATCGTCCAGTTTTATAAATACTGTGAGCGACGACTTGCACGTCAGAGAAGGTTTCTTGACATCACGTGTAAATCCCCCATCAAAACTCAGAGCTACGAAGCTGCCGATGCCTCTTTTGTACGTAATCATCCTCGTCGTGGCCGGTTTGTCATTCTGCAGCCAGCTCCCTTCAATAACGGCTGTTCAGAATCCGTGCCTGTCAATACTAACGTAAGACTTTTAGATTTCCTTTCTGCTTCCAAAACAATTGCCCATTTGTAGACAACAGTGTCGCAAAACACTCCCCAATGTTGTAACTTCAAAGTCGTGGTCTTCCTTGTACAATACATCTCAAAGCATACTTCTGACACGTTTTCAGTTACAAGTTTTGTCCACCTGTTGGTGTGTTGTGATTAAACGTGATTTTTGGATTTCCGCTGATGGACGGTATTTTTTACTCAACACATACAGGCAACGGGCTATATATCAGACGGAGACGCAGAGAAGGAACGCACAGTACAGCCGCATGTCTAACAACTGGGCATCACTGCACAATGGATTTTTGCATTTGTTGCTTTACGGTTCGTTTGCGTTTTGGTTTATTTATCCATATACATTTCTTTTCTAGCTAACAAAATTCAATTGTTCTTCCAGCCGCTGTCCAGGGTGTTCTTCATTTGCGTCTCCATATCTTGTACGCTGGTTTCATTCATGAGGTGTATTTTACACTCGCCAGACTTGCCACACTTCTGGAGTCAAGTGCCTTTCCACATTGATCGTACAATTCCTTCCAAGCAATATCAACCCTCTATACGAAGCAACCACAATAACCGCGTTCCCACGGTTGCAACCTAAGCGCAACAAAGCGAGCTCGCGAGCCGGCGACATCACACGCACAAGCTGGTCAACATCGCTAGCTTAGCCTCCATGGCATACTTAATCTTATTCTCAGTGTCCCCTAATTGCGGGTGCAGGACCAAGAAGACTTAATCAGTGCAGTTTTATTACCGATTAAATTTGTTCTCCCCGCCCTCCCTTTTCAATACTACTAAATCCTATAACGCTGGGCTCACGATGTCTTCAAGAGACAATTTTTTTTCTGCAATGTTACAAACTCCGAAAAGACACCTTCCATATCAAAAGAATTGAAAATACCGTCTACAATCGTAGGCGGCAAATAAATAGTCCATTAGCCTTAGAGCAAATAGCAATATATAGAATAATTTTTTTTCTACTCGCGTGGTTTAAGCCATCTGGTTTTGCACATGGAGTTTTCGGTTTGCATCCCTCATTAGCTGCCAGTAATAATAAAACTGTTTAAATTAGCAAAATTTTTAAAATTTGTTTTAAAAAGTTGTTTAAGATCTTTGTAGATTTTTTTTGAAATATATAATTATGTTGCAAAATATACAGCAATGCCACAGTGAAAAAACTACAAAAATTATAAAGCAAAAAAGAAATATTTGATTGCTTGGAGCAATTTTCGTAATATTTATTTGTCAGTAAGGCGTAAAAAAGTTTTTGAAAAGCTTCTTCATTAAACATTGTTGCGGGACCACTCTGATAGCTTTAGCTTTCAACAGCTGTGATGTTTATGTGGAATGAGTTTCAGTAGGTTGTTTTTCAATCACAGACATTTGTTGAAGTCTGGTAAACGCCCGTACCATTTTGAATTCTGTTACAACTAGCTGCTGCGCCGTGATATGTAGTATGTGAGCAAATCTATATTCGCAGCCCTGTTGTTTGAGACGATTTATTCTGTGCCTGCTTCCTCAGACAATTATTGATTTAACGCTGATTAATCCTCCATCGTTCAATTCATTTTGGTGATTCCTTTTAACTCTCTATACAAGGCCAGCACACTTAACACGCCTACCGCGCTGCAAACTAAACACAGAAAAACAGCTCGCGCACAGGCGGGATTTCACAACAAAAATGGGCATAATTAGACTTTGAATCTGTATAGGCATGCAGCGCTAGTGTGCCGTTTTTTTTTTAACTTAGACGGGCCACAGAAACAAATGTACGCGTGTCTGCTTGTTCGGCTGAAACGTCATCAAAGGAAGATTCTTATGCATCCCCTGCCGTGTAACACCCTCTCCCATCTCCCCGTTCAACTTTCACGCTGTTCTCTCATCTCAATATCTTTCGATGTCAAACAAGTAGGGGGGTTTGCTAAAGCAAATTCAACCTTTCGCGTTCGCACTCACGGCTCTGGTTCTGTAGAAACATCTTGGTGCGTCTGGCACTCCAGCCGCTCGGTCACATTCCATGAATTAAATTTTCAAGCGAAAGCTTTCTTTGTAGGCCTAATCGCGTCTTGTCCAGAAACTAATGCTTACGTCCACACAATGGCTGTCGACCGAGAGCTGTGATAATATCTCTGGACAAACGCACCTCTGTAAACCCCGACTTCCATTGTGTGAAAAAGATAGTAGAGTTTCTTAGTAAGTATTCTAGACCGGAAACTGCGCTTGGTGATTAATGTCGTCATGGGGGTTTATGTGAGAAGACTTCGACTTGGGCTTGGCATGACAATTGGCATCTCAAGCGGTTTTGGGAATTTATTATCTTCACTAAGCATTAACACGTCTACCAGCTACGAGGAAGCCGAAATCCTCCTTGTTCTGTGGTAGCCATGTTCGCTGAAACATCAGGCAGAGCGTGATCGCCC